>LBNU01023692.1:51478-89196 GCA_014162995.1 Artemisia annua
CATGGGTTTCCAACTCGACATTGCGAGCCGACTAATCCCAGGGCGACTACCCTTTTGGATAGCCCGGAGTCGGCGCAGGTGAACCTTCGTGGCCACAAGGGGATTAATTTTCTCCCCGTTGGATTCGAACCCTTGACCTCCTCTTTGGAAGACTGGTATTCTTACCATTGGGTCACCCCTTGTGGTTAATAAAATGTAACAGTTAACCAATAATAAAAATAGACCACATGTTTAGTTTAGTAATTAGAACAGATTGGTTGTTACAGAAAGTCTGGAGAGGAACTAATGATCTCGTTATTTAATGCGGGTTTGTTTGCAAGGACATGCTTGTCTAGTGGATTCGTCACTTTTTCATTCAGAACAAGAGCAGCTGTAAATGCAGAAAATGGATTGCTTTTGACAAGGTTTCGTCCTAGTTGCTCTCGTTGTTACTCTACTACTCGTAAAGTTAAGAAGAGTAAGAAGTCGGATTCCAAAATGATGGGAGAAGACAAGAATGCTTTCTTTGTTGTGCGCAAAGGGGATCTTGTTGGCGTTTATAAGAATTTGAGTGATTGTCAGGCTCAAGTTGGATCATCGGTATGATCTTACATCATGCCATATCTATAGTTTTGTTAATTTTAAGTCTTAATCTGCAAACGGTTACCTTCTTATAGTATGCGTCTTTTAAAACGTGTAAATGGAGTAATTAGGGGTTTAATGTAATGCTTATCCATATGGTCTACACAGAGTTGTTGGATTGATCTTTGATAGAGTGCGTTTGTTCATGAGCCAAGAAATGTAGGTAGCTTTCTTGCTTTCCATAATCTTTTAGCAGAAGGGCATTAGCTATTGCTTTGTCTTTTACGTAGATGCTTACATAATTAGTACTTTAATGAACTTAGTTGTTGGTTTTCTATGTATTATAGAACATTTTAATGTAATTCAAAAACCTCTAAAAGCTTAACTGATAATATGCCTTTGTTTGATTCTGTTAGATATGCGATCCTCCTGTTAGTGTGTATAAAGGCAACTCCATGCCAAAGGAAGCCGAAGAATATATGATTTCTTGCGGGCTCAAGAATGCTCTTTACTCAATCAAAGCTGCAGATCTAACAGAGGAGCTTTTTGGAAATCTCGTGGCGTGTCCTTATCAGGTTAGATAAACTATCAAATTACTTGTGAAATTTGAACTAATGGGTTTCTCTGTTTTGGCCGCGTATTCAAAATTTTGTTGGTTCAAGAGACACCTTGTTTCATTTGAGCACTTGGAAGTATTTATTTTTATGGTCTGGCTGATTACATGTTTCTGAGCTTTATGAACAAGTAAAATAGAAATATTTGCAAGCAAAATGAAATTTTTGTATAATGTTCACTTTGATAATGTTGTAGTTAGAGTTAAACGAACCAATAAAATAGTTCTTGTCGAATTAGCTTACTCGTAGAATATGCTACTTTTTTTGGGGTTCTTCAAATACTTTATGTTAGGTTCTCATGTATAAAGTTGTAAGCTCTTCAATTGTTCAATTGCAACCTAAATAAATCTACTTTTTCTGCAGCAGCCACATTTTTCTTTAGGAGAACCGTCGAGTGATCATTTGTCCAAGAGAAGATTTCCAGAAGTTTTGGGATCACAAGCCGGGGTAAGATAAAGTGTATCAGATGTGGAAATGCAGTGCAGCTTTCTCCTGATGCTACAAACTCTATTTTATTCTCTTAAACTAATCATTTGTTGCTATATCTTCCTAACTTCTTCCTACAACGCGTCCTATTAAATACTTAGCAAAAACCATACAACTATAAAAAGCCAATAACACTTGCACTCTTGACTTGTGTCAGTTAGGAGGATTTGTGAAGAAATTTAGGAGTATATATATTATTCGTTATATGGATATAGGCACTTCTGAATTGTAGCTCCCAAGAACTAATATTTTCTAAATTTAAATTGTAATCATGGGAATGTGGTAATCTGACCATATATTCAGGGTTGTGATGATTATGCTCCATTTCTGATGACACTGGATTAACCATCCTTTATGCTTTTACCTTCAAAATACCAATTAGCAAATTTCTTCCCTCTTTTGTATGTCTCTTCATTCACTTGTCACAGTTGCGGTTATATCAAGTATTTTGCTTTTGGAGATGTGTTTTTTCATTGATGTGGTTTGTAAATTGCGTGCAGGAATCTTTTGAATTGACATCTATGTCAAGTGATGCTGCAAGGAAACATGCTAAATTGGAACATCTTGCAACTCAAGATTTAACTTCTAATGTGAGTAGTGATGCCAAAACCTGATGTATGCATGAAAATTTCTTATAAATAATATGCTAGTTAGATGAAACATCTGTACTTTAGCACTATCGAATGGGAATGATTTGTGGTTGGATGCGTTAAATTAAATGACTTTATTACCTTGTTCCTACATTACCTTACATAGAAATTACATGCTGTTCATTTTGTTTGGTTTTGGTGTATTTTTACTGGTAGTCTGATACAATGACCTAATTGCATTATTAATTTACAGCACATATGTATTCTTGAGTTTGATGGCGCATCTAAAGGAAATCCTGGACAAGCTGGGGCAGGAGCTGTTCTACGTACTGAAGATGGAAATTTGGTATACGCCCCTATAACTTGGCCTGTATTTGGTTCCCACTCTTATGATACTCAATTGTTCTACTCCTTTTGTAGATTTGTAGATTACGGGAAGGTTTAGGTATAGCAACCAATAATGTTGCGGAATATCGAGCTATGATTCTGGGGTTAAAATATGCTCTTAGCAAAGGCTTTACAAGCATACGCGTAATGGGCGACTCCAAACTCGTTTGCATGCAGGTATCATATGATTCAAGACATTAGCTTTTCGTTTGCTTTACATGTTTGTACACACTCATAGCCTCGTATACACCTACTGATATAGTCTCTACTCTCTACTAGTCCATGAAACTTCCAACAGTCTCCATTTTGTATGTCTTGTTCAAGTGTTTGTTTGGCCCGTAAGTTTATGTTGTAATTAGTGAAGGGCATTTAAGATATCTGGGTATAGTGTCTAACACCTTCTAAAACTAAGCGTCTTCTTAAATTTCATATTTGGAAGTACGTTTCAATCCAAAATGATTTCTTTGTTAATTAGCTATCTTCTTGCAAATTATTGAAATGTTGATTCCGGTTTACAGAAAGCCCACGTTGTTGTTATACAGGCTTTGAGTGTGTACAAACATGTAAAGCAAACGAAAAGCTAATGTCTTGAATCATATGATACCTGCATGCAAACGAGTTTGGAGTCGCCCATTACGCGTATGCTTGTAAAGCCTTTGCTAAGAGCATATTTTAACCCCAGAATCATAGCTCGATATTCCGCAACATTATTGGTTGCTATACCTAAACCTTCCCGTAATCTACAAATCTACAAAAGGAGTAGAACAATTGAGTATCATAAGAGTGGGAACCAAATACAGGCCAAGTTATAGGGGCGTATACCAAATTTCCATCTTCAGTACGTAGAACAGCTCCTGCCCCAGCTTGTCCAGGATTTCCTTTAGATGCGCCATCAAACTCAAGAATACATATGTGCTGTAAATTAATAATGCAATTANTTTTTTTTTTTTTTTTTTTTTTTTTTTTTTTTTTTTTTTTTTTTTTTTTTTTTTTTTTTTTTTGAAAAATCAATGCTTACCATACTTATATTGTTGTTGCAGATGGTTAGATTCAGGAAGTCATAACATAGTTTAGACACCAAAACAAAAACATTAATGAGGTCCATTGTCAGCAGATCTACAACTCTACAAGCCACTGAGTATTTCTACTACACATGTACCCTACAACCTAAATTTCAAACAAACAATCAAGAACATAACGGCCGTTCAATATAATGAAGATTATAACGTTTGTTTTTGTAAGTTAGCTCCCAATTAATTATTTAGTACCTGTGGGGTATATTTGTGTCACTCTGCCAATGGGTTCGAATTATAGTTTTACGCTCTCATGAAGTCATGAGTGCATGAAAACTTGCAGAGTGTTTTGAAATCCACGTAGACAGAATGTACTTGTTAACATTGCTGATAATTCGGCCTGGCAAGTGAATATCTATGCCAGCATTGGTTGGATATATGTAGACGGTCGTTCATTTACCCTTTTAACTTTTAAGTATATTGATTTCGCCATCTTTTTGTAATGGTGTTTGGATTTGTTTTTTAAACCTTTTTCTTACTGTAAAGTTTTGAATGAGTAACAGAGGCTTAAAGCCAAGTAATCAAGATATTATGCTTTTTGGATGGGATATTATGTTGGAGATGAGAAAAGTTCAACGTAGGTCAAATATTCATTTTTTGATAAAAAAAATAAAAATAAACTCACTCTTTTTTTATAAATTAAATATCTCACAAATCGTTAATCGTTACGCGAAAAATTCAATATAAATCCAATATTCTCTAAAGATCAAGGTTTTCTTAAATTGAGCGAACATGATTAACCACGTTGAGTTTTGTTGTGAGAGGAAATGATAAAGTGAGTCCTTGATTATAGTTAAAAGAAAAAGTTTTATATATTTAACTCATATATTATTAATGAACATGATTTTCATGTTTAAGTCAATTTGAGGGAATCTTAATACATAATTGGTACTTGTTATCTTAATAATTTTTATATTTTAATACTGAGAAATGATAGATGGACCTGATGGGTTGTAAAATAAGTGAGTTTCTATCTGCAGCCATCAGGATGATGCAACGTGTTTTTAGGTTCACAATTAGGTCTATCTATCATTTCTCTTTAATAATACTAGACGATTACATGTGCATAGCGAGGACTGTGTATAGAATCGTTAATTTGCATGTGCAACTTTTTTGTTATGCATATATTGGTGTGAGATAAGTGAGAGTGAAAAAAGTTAATGATTTAAATTGTAATTGAGTATAAACAAATGTGTTTTCTCTTTACACTACATTCTCGAGTATGAGTTGAGGAAAAGATGCAAAGAAAATGAAAAGAAACAGAAAGAGTTATGTTCTCGAGTACCACTTAAGGAGGAAAATAAAAGGAAAAAGATCGAAAAACAAGTGTTATTTGATTGATTTTATAGTAAAGTGTTTTCTCCCATAATTGGGTTGAAACTGTATACCTTAGTTTACTTTTCTTTACTAAAAAAACTCAAAAACACAGTGTAATTTTTGAGTAAAAAGTTATTGAAGTCCTCAAGCGTAAAGTTCAATTGGATTTGTAGGAGAAGACTTTTACAAGAAAATGATCATATATATTTTTGGGTGATTATGGTTTTTAACATTTTGGCTGACTAATCCACGGGGTATTGACTTATCGCTACATAGACTCAAATGGGGTAAAGCCTTTCATTTTCAAAAGGTTGACGTGGTTACTTCAGGGTTATTTGCACCTAGCAAAATTTGAACTTGAAATCTCACACATTATAAAATGATAGCCACAAATCCTTTTGACACTAGCAAAAAACTAATCATATTATATTCTTTAAAGAGGGCAAATATTCTTTTGAGTGCGCCGCTAAGAGCATCTACAATGCATCAAGTCTTTAAGACTTGATGCATTTAATGCATAATACATTTAATGATTAAAGCTTGGAGGAAAGATTTGAGCTTCACCAAGTCAACGAAGAAAAACTTTTTAAAAAGCTTTTGATGCAATGTAAAAAACCTCTTAAAATGACTTTTTGGAATAGCGAAAAGCTTTAACAACTTGACCTATTGTGGATGCTCTAAGCTAACATAAACTTTTTCTGACACATATTGATCTAGGGTTGTTATTACTCGTTATCAAAATTTTGTACCAAAAGACAAGTATACTCTTTTGTTTTCCTTTATGATCCATTTTATGTCAACTCTAATTAGTTATAAAAAGACCTACTTTACAAAGGGAAAGTAGTTTCCCAAGAACCAAAAAGTTCCCGGTAAGCGGCCTCATCGGCCCGGTAACCTTCTTTACCGTCTAGCATTTGGTACTCTCTCGATAGCTTCAATAGTTCACTGAATTTGTTGGGCCCATAAATTATCCAAACCAACAAAAGCAATTTCTAAGAAATCAATTGGGCTAACAAATAAGGTAATGAAAAGATAGCCCACCCAGTAAAACACCCAAGCCGGTTACATTTAAATAGTTAGGGTTACAATGTCTTCAAAACTCTTAACCCAGCTCTAGGGTTTTAGAGCCTCATTTTCTCTCCACCTCTTTCTTTCTTTCTGGTAACCCTTTCTTCCCTATCATAATTTACTCGACTCTTTAGCTTATGCTTTTCTTGCTATTCAATTTATTGTTTATTTCGTTTGCTAGTTACTTAGTTATAAG
Organism: Artemisia annua; assembly: GCA_014162995.1. Classification (NCBI taxonomy): domain Eukaryota; kingdom Viridiplantae; phylum Streptophyta; class Magnoliopsida; order Asterales; family Asteraceae; genus Artemisia; species Artemisia annua. Next base: position 57,771 of record LBNU01023692.1, read on the forward strand.
TATTGTTAAATCTGATTAGTTAATGGATGAGTTGTTTTGTTCTGCTGCTAATTTACTTCCGTTGGAATATTTGATTTATTATTTGTGATTTGTATTTGATATATGTAGGCTTGTTAGCAAAAAACTTATGTTTGTCTGGCTTATTAGCTTATCGTAACTTTAAAAAGCTGAATATTTAAGGATCGTGAGTTAATCAACTTGGGCTTATGGCTTATTGGCTTATCTTAAAAGTTTTTTGAAATTTTAATAAGCTGGAAAAATTCAAGCAAACACTCCCTATATGTTAGTTTTATAGGAAGAAGGATATAGTTTGTTATATTGGTTAAGCGTGTTTGGGTTTTCTCCAGAGATAGAGCTTTATTAGGAACCAGCTTTGAAGACTACAGATTTGATTATTTGTTTATTTGAGAAAACAGCTTTACCTTGAGCTCCATGAAACCGTTATATATTGTTCAAAGCTGTATTAGTACTCTTGTGAAATATTTCTGTATGTCATTAAGCTGTTATGTTACTAATACTAAGTTTCACCGACAACTAGTCTCATAGCTTTAAGTGGTTTTTGTGGCAATTTGATGAAGTCGTTTCTACCATCAAATATCTGAATGCATTTTTTCAGTAGCAAATCATATTTTGTTTCGTTGTTTATAGTTTCAAGTGGTTTTTGTTGGCAGTTAAACTGTTTTTGTTATTATTCTCTTGCTCGATTTCTTATTTGGAACTTTCATGATGCAGGCATAAATTTCAACCATGGTGCAGTATAATTTCAAGAAAATCACAAGAGTGCCTACGGGCAAGGATTTTGTTGATATAGTACTCAGCAGAACCCAAAGGCAAACACCAACTGTCGTTCACAAGGGCTATGCAATCAATCGTATTCGTCAGTTTTACATGCGAAAAGTGAAGTTCACACAGACAAACTTTCACGAGAAGCTTTCCACCATCATCGAAGAGTTCCCTAGACTCGATGACATCCATCCTTTCTACGGTGATCTTCTTCACGTTCTCTACAATAAAGATCATTACAAGCTTGCTCTTGGTCAAATCAATACCGCCAGGAATCTCATTGGTAAAATTGCTAAAGATTACGTGAAGCTGTTGAAATATGGTGACTCACTCTATAGGTGCAAAGCCTTGAAAGTTGCTGCTCTTGGTCGTATGTGTACTGTCACGAAAAGAATTGGTCCTAGTTTGGCGTATCTTGAACAAATTAGACAACACATGGCGAGGCTTCCTTCAATTGATCCTAACACCAGGACCGTATTGATATGTGGGTATCCTAATGTTGGTAAAAGTTCATTTATGAACAAAATTACTCGAGCAGATGTTGATGTCCAGCCGTATGCTTTTACTACAAAGTCTTTATTTGTTGGGCATACAGATTATAAGTACTTGAGGTATCAAGTGATTGATACTCCTGGGATTTTGGATAGGCCGTTTGAAGATCGTAATATTATCGAAATGTGTAGTATTACAGCATTGGCGCATCTCAGAGCTGCTGTGTTGTTTTTTCTTGATATTTCTGGTTCGTGTGGGTACACTATTGCCCAACAAGCGGCGCTTTTTCACAGTATCAAGTCTCTTTTCATGAACAAACCTTTGATTATAGTCTGCAACAAGACTGATTTGCAGTCATTGGAAGGAATACCGGAAGATGACAAGAAGTTGGTTGAGGAGATGAAATCAGAAGCACTCAAGACTTTAATTGGTCAAGGTGGCGAGGTTAGAGATGGTGCTGAAGTGCTTTTGACAATGAGCACTTTGACTGAAGAGGGTGTGATGAATGTTAAAAACGCTGCTTGTGAAAGGCTATTGGATCAAAGGGTTGAGATTAAGATGAAGTCGAAAAAAATAAACGAGTGTCTAAACCGTTTCCATGTTGCGGTTCCTAAACCACGAGACCATAAAGAAAGACCAATTTGCATACCACAGGCGGTCTTGGAAGCTAAAGCTAAGGAGGCAGCGAAGGATAAGAGGAAGCTTGAACGGGATCTTGAAGAGGAGAATGGAGGTGCGGGTGTTTATTCTGCTAGCTTGAAGAAACACTATCTTCTTGAAAACGACGAGTGGAAAGAAGATAACATGCCAGAAATCCTTGATGGGCATAATGTGTACGATTTTGTGGACCCTGATATCTTGCAAAGGCTTGAGGAATTGGAAAAAGAAGAGGGTCTTCTTCAGGAGCAGGAAGGCGATGAGGAGGAGATGGATGTAGAGGAGTTGACCCCACAACAGCAACAGGAACTTGCTGAGATCAGGAGAAAGAAAAGTATTCTTATTCGAGAACATAGGATTAAAAAGAGTACAGCAGAAAGTCGACCAATTGTACCCAGGAAGTTTGATAAAGACAGGAAGTTCACATCAGAGAGAATGGGTCGGCAGTTGTCATCTGTGGGTCTTGACCCATCGAAAGCAATTGATAGGGCACGAAGTAAGTCTAGGGGTCGTAAGAGGGAGAGGTCATCTGACCATGGTGGTGATGAAATGGATGTGGATAACGATGGTTCAAACAAGAAGTTGAGGCTGAGGTCATTGTCACAGTCTGGGTTGAGATCAAGGTCAAGGCCACCAATGAATGAGTTGGTTCCTGGTGAGGGGTACAAGGATTCTGCTATGAAGATCAAGGCCTTTAAAATGGGTTGGGATTCTGGTAAGAAGAGGAATAAAGAGGCTAGAAAGGGTGAGGGTGATAGAGTTATTCCTACACTTAGACCAAAACATTTGTACTCTGGCAAACGTGGCAAGGGAAAGACCCAAAGGCGTTGATGAATGTCATGCTTGTATGCTGCTTTTTAAGGGTAAGAGCCGTTTTACAGTTTAGCCTTTTATTATAACATAAAGTAAGAATCTTTGCTGATGCCTATATACTTTATTAATCCTAACACTTTATTCATAGATACTGAAAATTGAAAATTTGGCTTACTTGTGGTCATCTTCATTCATAGATTTTGTAAAGTTAAAACTGTCTCTGCTTGTGGTCACTGAAATTGCAACATTATCGTTAAAACTGGCTTTGCTTTTGATTGGTCTTTTTTTGTCTTTCACTTGATCACCAATTAATTTCTTTTTCCACTTGTGTTTTTTGCAAGTTCTAAAGAATTTGCAGTAACTATTTCACTTGTCATGCAAATTACTGTTAGATTTTGCACAACTTATACTTTTTACTTGTTTTAGTTACTCTAAACTCACATTGCCTTTTTTTTTTTGCTCCCACCTCATTCTTTGTGGTGTGATTTATGGTATTCCCTTTTTTTTGGAAGTACTTTTTATCTGATATTGGTTCTTGTGCTAATATTTACAGGAGAGGTTGCTGCTATGTTTGGTGACATCAAAGAAATGAGAATGAGAGCCTATAATCTTGAGTTACTTTTTCAGTTAGAGAATCATCAATTTTTGTTTGTTTCTTGTTTCTGCTTATTACTTTTTATAATTTTGTCCATTTTGTTAAACTACTATGAACTTAAGATATACATTTGCATGATGCTGCGAAGATTTTTGAATTTACAAGCCAATGTTGGAGGAATTTTTGATTTTGATGAATATGGTGTGCATTTGGTGTTCGAAAGCATTTTATGCTTATCATTGTAGTTTATCAAGTCATTGTGAACCATTTCGATATTATATGCCTTGGTAACTTGACCGTTCTAGTTTATCGCGTGTCTTCCGTTTTTGTTAATATGCCTAAGTTGCTGTTTGATGATGGCAAACAAAAAGTATTTTGTGAAGTGAAATGAGACAAGCTTGCTGATTTTAGATTGGATCTGTCAAAAACTACAGTTGCTTTAAGATTACATTTTAAGCAAAAACCAATCTGAATCAAAGTCGTCGAACCATGTGTTGGTCTTCGGATTACTTGTTTTGTTATTGATTGTCCTAAGAGTTTGGAAAGTGATTGGACTTTCTGTTCAAACTTTTAAGCATGTCAAAGATTTTATGGTACAGCAGTACAATTTACACGGTCAAACTGTTCGTTACACAACACTCATGGGTTTAGAGAGAAAGGAAGTGGGAGGAAAACACAAAAGAGATAGGATTAGGAATTGGTTATGCGTTTGAACTTCAACCTTGTAACTTATTTTCGCTTCTCTCTGTTTAATTACGAGTTTGAATAACCAAAGACAATTAAAACTAAAATGGTAATTTATTAAAAAACTAGCAATGCTTTACGATAACATTATGAATCGGAACCCTGCAAGGCGGGAAAGCTGACATCGATATGAAACCGGGTAGCTTTAAAGAAATCCTCTATTCTCAGGCCACATGCCATTAGAAACCTTTTGTTCTGAATGATAATTATATATGAGTCAACTAACAGTCCAACAATAACATGACATTGTGACATTAGAAATTGTTACCCCAGTGGTCACTGCCGTAGCTGAGATTTCAGAAGCCCTGTGCAAAAGCTTATATCGTAACTGAACATGACGGTGATTTAGCTTCAATTTTAACAAATTTGTAGAACATAAAATCATATATCATTAATTTTTTGTTGGAAGAAATTTTGAGGCCCGGATATACAAGGAGTTTTACATTTTGAGGACCTTTAAAATTTCGAGGTCATGGGCGACTTCACACCTCGCACACCCTAGTATGCAGCTATGTGCAATCCATACTGTCTGTCATCGAGTTTTCCATAAGCAATTACTAGCTTGTGCGACACAAAAGTGGAGTGTAATCAAATTGTGAGTCAACATGTTTTCATTTACCTTAAAAACATGTTAGAATGTATTTTTGGTCACATAACAAGGCTTTTCAAAAAAACAAAAAATGGCGGTTATCCACAGTTCCATCATCTCCACTCCCTTAACAACCACATTCATACCTCCGAGGACACCCAATACCTCATATTTCGCTACTCGACCAACCTCCGGCTGCTTTATACGCCATTCTACTTCGAAAACACGACGTTTCTTCATTCATAGAGCAACAACCCCACCTCAGAAATACATCTATCCGGACCCAATTCCAGAGTTTGCTCATAATGTACTCTTATCTATATACATTTTACCGTACATTTGTTACAACGACGAAACGCATACTAACTACTGTAATGTTGTGAGGTAACAGGAGACCAAGAAGTTCAGGGAAGAGCTGAAGAAGAAACTCTACAAGGATAAGGAAACTTTTGGGAGTGATCTTGATAACGTTGTTGACACGTGTACCGAGGTAATTCTTGGTTTCAAATTTTGGTTTTGTGTAATGAGTACTAGGTGTTTGATGAAATGTTTTAACTAATAAGGTTCTCTAGTTGTCCTACTAACCGGCCTTGAGATGATATCAAACAATTTGATAAGGATCAGAAATACTTAGGGATGTTTATGTAAGCTTATTCTTTGGGCTTAAGCGTATTTTTGTAAGTTGGTTATGGCTTAAGAAGAAGAAGCTCATATTGAATGTTTGGATTAGCATATGCGAATAAATTGAGCGTATAAACTAAGATAAGCCCATAAGCCGCATAACAAAGGAGCTTATGAAACACTAAAATGGGCTTATTTTCGTTAAATAAGCTAATAAGCCCACTTAATGTTGAAACGGTATGAAATACAATGAGCAAGTAAAGGTGTATGAGTATTTTTGAGATATGATGATCACTTAGTCATTTGTAGAGTGTTTGTAATAAAAAAACAGACTGCTAATCTACTCCCTGCCGGAAGGAAGTCTGAAATATGTGATTACCAAAACTACCCTCTATTAACTAGCTTAGTACTAGAATTTTCCCTCGAATAACTAACTTTGGCCTAGCAGACCTTTGGTCCAATGATATTAATGTTGTGAAAAGATATTTCAACACGAAATCAAAACAACCACCGCAAACGATCACATAGACATAAGTAAAGACAATGCATGACCACAAATCTATGTGATTTGGCCATGATAATTTTCATTCATGAATCCTTCTCTCAAACCATATTTACAAGAACGGAGACTCTCAAACTTTCATTATTCTTGAGACTCTCACCGTATCAAATTTCAAAAGAATGGACACGCTCATAACATTCTTGCATATGACCTTCATCATAGATTAAAATCAAGTAATAAAATCCTTTTATTACCGACTTTTTTAGGGGGTAACCATGGTTTCCGACCTTTTGGCCGACTAATCCATGGGGTTGAATCCACCGTTACACATACTCAAACCGGTCAAAGTCCTCCCTTTTCAGGAGGTTGGCGTGGCCACTTTATGGTTGTTTGAACCTAGCAAGAATTGAACTTGACATCTCTTACATTTTAGTGATGATAGTAAAAAACCCAAGCCACTAGGCCACCCCTTAGTGGTTAAAAAAATATCTAATCATGAAAAGATAGAGTAAGAACTGTTACTACAGACTTTGAGTCAAATACAAATGCTTTTACGAATCTTTACATCCTTTAGGATGTGAGTTCAAGTTTTTCATGAATATTCTATAAGTATGCTAATTGTTCACGCAAAAAGAAAACTATCCAAGGTAGTTGTAGCTAAGTTGGAGGTTATTGATCAACTCTTCCAAATGGTACTAAAGTGCCGTTCGAAAAAAAAAGAAAGAAAAACAAATGGTACTAAAGGGGTGGCATCCTAATCTATTGCCGTTTGGACTCATGTTCATCTTTTAGGATAATGATTATCCAAATGTTGTTGGGTTTTTGCTTATGGCCAACGGGCAGTGAGCATAATATATTAAGAATTAATTTGCAGTAAACATCAATTGATAAACAGTAGCTGAACAAGTAATAAGTTGCAAGGTTATGTGCCTGTGAGTGATTGATGTTAGTTCTTGCATAATGCCATATGTAAGCACCAAATACTCAACATTCTGCATTAATTCGGCCAGTATGATGTCTTTTTCTTTTGTTTGTTAACAAATATCATCAGATGTTGATAGCTTGTAGTTTTATTTCATTTTCTTTAATTATCATGATTCCATGTATCACCAGCCATGGGTTTTCTTGACATAAACAGATCGTAGGTGTACAATCAAGATTTTGAAAATAAACTTGTTCCGAAATTCTAATAATTAACTATCAGTGTTTTTTATTCTGGAAATCACATTCGAATGGAAATACAACCGTTGATATTTCTCATATAGATTATGTTGCAAAAATCGCTAGGCGCTAGTCTGGCAATCAACCACCCTCGAGGCGGAATTCACCTAGGCGGATTGGAATTCTATATATATAAATATTATAAATAATATGTATAATACATAACAAAATACTTCTAATTTCAAATAGTTAACAGATTACTTCAAATACTTCAAGCATAAATATTAAATTGATGCTTGATTCTCATCTTGTCCATATTGTTCAAATCAGTGAGAATCAGGTTCGAATTTCATATGAAAAACCCATGACTTTGTGTTTACAATCCCTGGAAACGCTACAAGGATAAGGAAACATTTGGGAGTGATCTTGATAACGTTGTTGACACGTGTACCGAGGTAATTCATGCTTTTTGTTTTGGTTTTGTTTAATGAGCACTAGCTGTTTGATGAAATGTTTCAACTGAAAGGTTCTCCATTTGTCCTACATTTTGTTTGTTTCTTGTTTCTGCTTATTACTTTTTATAATTTTGTCCATTTTGTTAAACTACTTTGAACTTAAGATATACATTTGCATGATGCTGGGAAGATTTTTGAATTTACAAGCCAATGTTGGAGAAATTTTTGATTTTGATGAATATGGTGTGCCTTTGGTGTTCGAAAGCATTTTATGCTTATCATTGTAGTTTATCAAGTCATTGTGAACCATTTCGATATTCTATGCCTTGGTAAGTTGACCGTTCTAGTTTATTGCGTGTCTTCCGTTTTTGTTAATATGCCTAAGTTGCTGTTCGATGATGGCAACCAAAAGTATTTTGTGAAGTGAAATGAGAAGCTTTTGCTGATTTTAGATTGGATCTGTCAAAAACTACAGTTGCTTTAAGATTACATTTTTAAGCAAAAACCACTTCCAACTTTTAAGCATCCCAATACTTCATAGTACAGCTTACACGATCAAACTGTTCGTTACACAACACTCATGGCTTTTATTATTAAGACTGAAGAGAAAGTAAGTGGGATGAAAACGCAAAAGAGATAGGATTAGGAATTGGTTAGGCGTTTGAACTTCAACCTTGTAACTTATTTTCGCTTCTCTCTGTTTAATTACGAGTTTGAATAACCGAAGACAATTAAAACTATTGTGGTAATTTATTAAAAAACAATGCTTTACGATAACATTATGAATCGGAACCCTGCAAGGCGGGAATGCTGACAACACGATATGAAACCAGGTAGCTTTAAAGAAATCCTCCACTCTTAGGCCACAATGCCGTTGGAAACCTTTTGTTCTGAATGATAATTGTATACATGAGTCAACTAACAGTCTAACAGTAACATGAAACTGTGACATTAGAAATTGTTACCCGGTGAGTGTCGTAGCTGAGATTTCGGCCTTGTGCAAAAGCTAATGTCGTAACTAAATATGATGGTAATTTAGCTTCAATTTTAACAAATATATAGAACATAAATTCATATATCATTACATTTTTTGTGGGAAGTAAATTTTGAAACCTGAATGTACAAGGGGGTTTATATTTCGAGGACCTCTAAAATTTTGAAGCCCTATACAATTGCACGTCTCGCACACAACTGTGTTACCTTCCCTGCAATCCAAAGCCTCCGAGGCTCTGAACCAGCTAGTTCAGGATTCCACAAATCCATACTATCTGTCATCGAGTTTTCCACAAACAATTACTAATTTGTGCGACAAAAGGTGGAGTGTAATCAAAATTGTGAGTCAACATGTTTTCTTTTACCTTAAAAACATGTTAGAATGTATTTTTGGTCACATAACATAACAAGGCTTTTCAAAAAAACAAAAAATGGCGGTTATCCACAGTTCCATCATCCTGACTCCCTTAACGACCACATTCATACCTCCGAGGACACCCAATACCTCACATTTCGCTACTCGACCCTCCCCCGGCTGCTTTATACGCCATTCTACATCGAAAACACGACGTTTCTTCATTCATAGAGCAACCCCACCTCAGAAATACATCTATCCGGACCCAATTCCAGAGTTTGCTCATAATGTACTCTATCTATCTATCTATATACATTTTACCATACATTTGTTACAACGACGAAACGCATACTAACTACTGTAATGTTTTTATGTGAGGTAACAGGAGACCAAGAAGTTCAGGGAAGAGCTGAAGAAGAAACTCTACAAGGATAAGGAAACATTTGGGAGTGATCTTGATAACGTTGTTGACACGTGTACCGAGGTAATTCTTGGTTTCAAATTTTGGTTTTGTGTAATGAGTACTAGGTGTTTGATGAAATGTTTTAACTGATAAGGTTCTCTAGTTGTCCTACTAACCGGCCTTGAGATGATATCAAACAATTTGATAAGGATCAGAAATAGTTAGGGATGTTTATGTAAGCTTATTCTTTGGGCTTAAGCGTATTTTTGTAAGTTGGTTATGGCTTATCAAGAAGAAGCTCATATTGAATGTTTGGATTAGCATATGCGAATAAATTGAGCGTATAAACTAAGATAAGCCCATAAGCCGCATAACAAAGGAGCTTATGAAACACTAAAATGGGCTTATTTTCGTTAAGTAAGCTAATAAGCCCACTTAATGTTGAAACGGTATGAAATACAATGAGCAAGTAAAGGTGTATGAGTATTTTTGAGATATGATGATCACTTAGTCATTTGTAGAGTGTTTGTAATAAAAGAACAGACTGCTAATCTACTCCCTGCCGGAAGGAAGTCTGAAATATGTGATTACCAAAACTACCCTCTATTAACTAGCTTAGTACTAGAATTTTTCCTCAATTAACTAACTTTGGCCTAGCAGACCTTTGGTCCAATGACATTAATGTTGTGAAAAGATATTTCAACACGAAATTAAAACAAACCACACAAACGATCACGTAGACATAAGTAAAGACAATGCATGACCACAATCTATGTGATTTGGCCATGATAATTTTCATTCATGAATCTTTCTCTCAAACCATATTTACAAGAACGGAGACTCAAACTTTCATTATTCTTGAGACTCTCACCGTATCAAATTTCAAAAGAATGGACACGCTCATAACATTCTTGCATATGACCTTCATCATAGATTAAAATCAAGTAATAAAATCCTTTTATTACCGACTTTTTTAGGGGGTAACCATGGTTTCCGACCTTTTGGCCGACTAATCCATGGGGTTGAATCCACCGTTACACATACTCAAACCGGTCAAAGTCCTCCCTTTTCAGGAGGTTGGCGTGGCCACTTTATGGTTGTTTGAACCTAGCAAGAATTGAACTTGACATCTCTTACATTTTAGTGATGATAGTCAAAAACCCAAGCCACTAGGCCACCCTTAAAAAAATATCTAATCATGAAAAGATAGAGTAAGAACTGTTACTACAGACTTTGAGTCAAATACAAATGCTTTTATGAATCTTTACATCCTTTAGGATGTGAGTACAAGTTTTTCATGAATATTCTATAAGTATGCTAATTGTTCACGAAAAAAGAAAACTATCCAAGGTAGTTGTAGCTAAGTTGGAGGTTATTGATCAACTCGCTATAGGTTTGGGGCATTCCAAATGGTACTAAAGTGCCGTTCGAAAAAAAAAAATAAAGAAAAACAAATGGTACTAAAGGGGTGGCATCCTAATCTATTGCCGTTTGGACTCATGTTCATCTTTTAGGATAATGATTTTCCAAATGTTGTTGGGTTTTTGCTTATGGCCAACGGGCAGTGAGCATAATATATTAAGAATTAATTTGCAGTAAACATCAATTGATAAACAATAGCTGAACAAGTAATAAGTTGCAAGGTTATGTGCCTGTTAGTGATTGATGTTAGTTCTTGCATAATGCCATATGTAAGCACCAAATACTCAACATTCTGCATTAATGCGGCCAGTATGATGTCTTTTTCTTTTGTTTGTTAACAAATACCATCAGATGTTGATAGCTTGTAGTTTTATTTCATTTTCTTTAATTATCATGATTCCATGTATCACCAGCCATGGGTTTTCTTGACATAAACAGATCGTAGGTGTACAATCAAGATTTTGAAAATAAACTTGTTCCGAAATTCTAATAATTAACTATCAGTGTTTTTTATTCTGGAAATCACATTCGAATGGAAATACAACCTTTGATATTTCTCATATAGACTATGTTGCAAAAATCGCTAGGCGCTAGTTTGGCAGTCAACCACCCTCGAGGCGGAATTCGCCTAGGCAGATTGGAATTCTATATATATAAATATTATAAATAATATGTATAACATAACAAAATACTTCTAATTTCAAATAGTTCAAAGTTCACATAGTTTGAAGTTGCAGAATAGACAAATAAACATAACAATTTAAGTACTTAAAACTTCAAACGTTAACAGATTACTTCAAATACTTCAAGCATAAATATTAAATTGATGCTTGATTCTCATCTTGTCCATATTGTTCAAATCAGTGAGAATCAGGTTCAAATTTCATATGAAAAACCCATGACTTTGTGTTTACAATCCCTGGAAACGCTACAAGGATAAGGAAACATTTGGGAGTGATCTTGATAACGTTGTTGACACGTGTACCGAGGTAATTCATGCTTTTTGTTTTGGTTTTTTTTAATGAGCACTAGCTGTTTGATGAAATGTTTCAACTGAAAGGTTCTCCATTTGTCCTACTAAGTACTAACCGGCCTTGAGATGATATCAAACAATTTGATAAGGATCATAAATACTTAGGGATAAGCTTATTGTTTGGGCTTAAGCGTATTTTCGTTAATTGGTTATGGGTTATTAAGAAGAAGACCATAAGCTCGTTAGACCATAAGCTCGTTGGAATGGTTGGATTAGCTTATGATAAAAATGTGAAAAATTTCAGCGTACGAACTTAGATTAGCCCATAAGCCACAAAAAAAGGAGCTTATGAAACACTAAAATGGGCTTGTTTTGGTTATATAAGCTAATACGCTTGCTTGATGTTGAAATGAACAATATGAAATACGTTGAACAAGTAAAGGTCTATGAGTACTTACGAGTTACGAGAGAGATAGACGATCTCTTCACGATGATGCTCACTTATTCATTTGTTGAGTGTTTGTAATCTATCCCCTAACAAGGTCTAAAGTGTATGAATACCAAAACTACCCTCTATGAGCTAGACTAGTACTAGAATTGGCGTAAACTAACTTTAGCCTAACAGACCTTTGGTCCAATGGCATTAATGTTGTGAAAGGATATCTTAACACAAATCAAAACAACAATCGCAAACTATCACATAAACATTAGTAAAGAAAATGGATGGCCACAATCTATGTGGTTTGGCTACGATAATTTTCATTCACGAATCTTTCTCTAATACCATATTTACAAGAGTGGAGACACTCAAGCTTTCGTTATTCTTGAATACCTTGAGACTGTCACCGTATCAAATTACAAAAAGAGGACACGCTCATAACTTTCTTGCATATAACTTTCATTATAGATTAAGAAGTTCTACCTAATAAATCATCTTCCTGTGTATAATAATCAAATAATAAAACCCTTTTACTCTAGACTTGAGTAAAATACAAATACTTAAAAGGTGTTTGTTTAAGTATGGGAATGAGACTATGACTATTAAAGTGATTAAAGGTGTTTGTTTAAGATGAGGGGGCCCACGACTATGGTAATGAATGATAGATATAATCCATACTCCATATACATCAAGAGAGCTAGGTATGGATCTTTCATATGCGAGGGACCCACCACTACTATCAAACTCATACCCATTGTCATTAATGGCAGCATACCAAACGCACACTTAATCTTTACACCCCTTAGGATGCGAGTTCAAGTTTTTCATAAATATTCTATCAGTATGTTAATTGTTTACGAAAAAAGAGGCTATCCAAGGTAGTTGTGTCTAAGTTGGAGGTTATTAATCAACTACCTATAGGAGTATAGGTTGGGGCACTAAAAATGGTACTAAAGGGCCATTCGAAAAATAAAAAAGAAAAGAGAAACAAATGGTACTAAAGGGGTGGCATCTTAATGTATAGTTGATTGGAGTCGTGTGCATCTTTTAGGATAATGATTATCCAAATGTGTTTGGGTTTTTGCTTATGGCCAACGAGCAGCGACCATAAGATATTATAATTTTGCAGTAAACATCAATTGATAAACAATAGCTGAACAAGTAATAAATTGCAAGGTTATGTGTCTGTTAGTGACTTGATGTTAGTTCTTGCATAATGCCATATGTAAGAACTAAATACTCAACATTTCGCATTGAAGCGACCCGTTTGATTTCTTTTCTTTGTTTGTTGATAAATACCTTCAGATGATGACAGCTTGTAGTTTTATTTCATTTTCTATAATTATCACGATTGATGTATCACAAGCCTCGGGTTTTCTTGACATAAACAGATTGTAGGTGTACAAACAATATGTTTTACTATAAACTTTGTTCTGAAATTTTAACATTACCTATCGATGTTGTTAATTCCGGAAATCACATTGGAAGCAAAATACAACCTTTTGATATTTCTCATATAGTTCACGTGTATTCTTACCCTACATGGTGGCAAGCTTGATGTCCTTAAATGTCTTTTACCTAATGTTCTCCTTGCCCTTGGGCTATAAACATCTGTATTGTCCTTCACCCGGTTATGGGCCAATGATTGATTGTTAAATGACTTTCCTAGCCCTCACAACATTACTGGCAATCAATGCTTTTATGACAACTTGTATGAAGCTGTTTTTGTATGCACCCTAGTACTATGTTAGAAGTTAAAATGGTTTATTATCCACCATTTGTCTTCCTGGCCCGATAAGGCAATAATAACTTAACATGGTCAAGACTGGAACACCCTTGATACCTTTTCTTTTTTGTGAAACCAGTTATTCAGTGAGTTTGTGCACAAGGAGTATGGAGGACCAGGGACGTTATTAGTGGATCCTTTCACAAATATGTTTATAGAACTCAAGCAAAGAAGGCTTCCAGGAGCCAACGTGGCTGCACGGGCGTCGTTATTATGGGCTCAAAATTACCTCGATCAGGACTGGCAAATATGGAACTCTAAATTACCCCAACAACAATCATAGTACAAGCAACTATTCTTGTTTACATATTACTTGTCAATTGTCATCAGTCAATCAAATAACACAAAAAGAGGCAACTTTCAACTCCACACTAATATATATTTCTTCAAAATTAATACATATCCGCACTTCGCGGTGTTAGTGTTGTTGCTCGTCTTTTTTGGTTCTGAACTATACAGATGTATTTCTTCATCTTTATGATTGAAAATGCCATCAGCTAGCAGCTTCAGAAATACTCTGCAAGGAAGGCTGCCATGATTTTGATCTCGAAAACGATCCAGACCTTTGCTTGATTGTTCTCTCATGTGCCATCACCTGATAAAATCAGAAAAAAAAAATACTGTGAGTTACACGTAATCTTCATCTTTGACCTTTTTTTATAGACATGCTTAGATTGGTAAATATGGAGTAGTATTTAAGATAATTAGATAACGATTATTCACCTGGCTTGAGTTTTCCAATTTGGAACTTGTTTCATCCTTTTGCACCAATGTTTCCGGTCGTTCCTTCTTTATCTTTGCTTGTCTTTTCGCTCTCAGAACCTTCATAACTTCTGTAAAACAAAACCATCCAACAACTGTAAGTCTACAAATAAAGAGATGTAGATAGATATCTAAAACAAGAACAAATAACAAGTAACTAACCATGTGAGGTAACAAGGCGATAAGCTCGGCCAAGAACAAGGGTGTCAGTGGGCCGAAGAAGCTTAACTCTGGTAAACCGAACAGTTTTGTTACCCGAGTTATCATGACCTTCACCACCAGGCAATGGAATTATAAGAGAAACGTAATGTCCTGGATTCAACTTCATGACTTGACTAGCAGTTATAGACCAATACATCCTTTCTATCTTCCCTGATGGATGTTGTATAACTAAAGCAGCTGCATCTACTGCTTGACAGTTCCCCATAATCTAATTTGATTATTAAGAAATGATCAAGAAATAGAGAAAGTATTGTTTTTTAAGGGAAGATGAGAAGGAAGCAATATATGGTTTCTTTCTACAGTCCTATTGACATCTCCTACTCCCACCCTTATATAATACACCCATATGGTCTGGTCCAAATGGTTTGTTTTTTAATTTATTATTATTATAAGTCAACTTGGGTCTGAAATTTTATTTTAGATGTCTGTTTAAATTATCAGAGTTGTGTCAATGGAGCGGAATATCAAATTTTGACATTTCATTAGATGGTGATTATTGATGATCATTAGTAGGGAAAAAAAAAAAAAGTCGTAGATTACTTTTGTGACATAGCTCGCTAGTGACTATCATTAGTCAAACGTAAGATTTCTCAAGTTCGAACCACACTTGATTGAAACAAAAACTGCAGTGACCACGTCAATCTTTAAAAACGTTTTAAGCAGTTTAAATGGCGATGAACTCACACCATGTGATTACCAAAAAATTGTTAGTACTACATCTTCTTTTAAGGGAGTGATTTGCACACTCCATAAAATGATTGAGATACTCCAATTTATTGTGTTTGGACGTTTTTACCCTCACACTTACCTTTACATTTTCACCCATGTGAGGGTATAAATGTCCAAACACAATTAATTAGAGTGTCCCAATCATTTTATGAAGAGAAATGATACATGGACCTAACCGTGGACCTAATTGTGGACCTAAAAATACGTGGCATTATCCTGATGGCTGCAGACAGGGACCCACTTATTTTACAACACATCAGGATCGTGCCACATGTTTTTAGGTCCATAATTAGGTCTACGATTAGGTCCATGTATCATTTCTCTTTTATGAAGTGTGCAAAATCATCTCCCTTCTTTTAATACTAAAATATTGCAAAAAGTAATACTCCCGATTCTTTTATTTTTTTTCTTGGTAATATTCGTTTCTAATATTTTGGCCAACTAATCCATGAGATTTTAACACATCGCCACAATAAACCCACCGCCACGTAAATATAAACAGGGTAAAGTCATTTTTCAGAAGGTTAGCGTGATCAATTTAGAGTTTTTGTATATAACAGAAATTGAAATTGAGATATCTCGCATTTTAATGATAATAGTCAAATTGTGAGTAATTCATCTAGAGAGTGGTTTGTCAACACGAATTTCATCTTCTTCAAATGGTTTAAACTTTTTTAAATATATCTTCTTATTATACCAACCCTTTACTCACAAAATAGTTGTGTCGGGCATGAGAATTTTTGCCAAGTCATTTGATGGTGATATATGGTTTTTGACTTCTTTTTTTCTATGAAACAAACTTTAGAAAACAATGTATTTCGAATATAAGTTTTGACATGTCGAATGATTTAAATGGTGAAATGCGAAAATGGTCGTTCTCTCTCCAACTAACTTATGTGTGACCTCCATTATTTAATTGGTAAGTTTATCATAGAACGCATATCCCTGTTTTGAACTTATATATTANTTCACCTGGCTTGAGTTTTCCAATTTGGAACTTGTTTCATCCTTTTGCACCAATGTTTCCGGTCGTTCCTTCTTTATCTTTGCTTGTCTTTTCGCTCTCAGAACCTTCATAACTTCTGTAAAACAAAACCATCCAACAACTGTAAGTCTACAAATAAAGAGATGTAGATAGATATCTAAAACAAGAACAAATAACAAGTAACTAACCATGTGAGGTAACAAGGCGATAAGCTCGGCCAAGAACAAGGGTGTCAGTGGGCCGAAGAAGCTTAACTCTGGTAAACCGAACAGTTTTGTTACCCGAGTTATCATGACCTTCACCACCAGGCAATGGAATTATAAGAGAAACGTAATGTCCTGGATTCAACTTCATGACTTGACTAGCAGTTATAGACCAATACATCCTTTCTATCTTCCCTGATGGATGTTGTATAACTAAAGCAGCTGCATCTACTGCTTGACAGTTCCCCATAATCTAATTTGATTATTAAGAAATGATCAAGAAATAGAGAAAGTATTGTTTTTTAAGGGAAGATGAGAAGGAAGCAATATATGGTTTCTTTCTACAGTCCTATTGACATCTCCTACTCCCTCCCTTATATAATACACCCATATGGTCTGGTCCAAATGGTTTGTTTTTTAATTTCTTATTATTATAAGTCAACTTGGGTCTGAAATTTTATTTTAGATGTCTGTTTAAATTATCAGAGTTGTGTCAATGGAGCGGAATATGAAATTTTGCCATGTCATTAGATTTTTTTTTAGAACGGCACCACACTTGAAATCCGACCCCCGAGTTAAACCATCCAAACGGGCAGGCCCCGAGACCCGAACCGAACAGTTTTGTTACCCGAGTGATCACATCAATCCTTTAAAAAAAAGTTTTAAGCAGTTTAAGTTTTTAAACGTTTTAAGCAGTTTAAGTGGCGATGAACTCACACCATGCGATTACCAAAAAATTGTTAGTACTACATCTTTTAATACTAAAATATTGCAAAAAATAATACTCCCGCTTCTTTTATTTTTTTTGTTGGTAATATTCGTTTCTAATATTTTGGCCAACTAATCCACGAGATTTGAACACATCGCCACAATAAATCCACCGCACGTAAATACAAACAAGGTAAAGTCTTTTTTTAGAAGGTTAGCGTGATCGCTTTAGAGTTTTTATACATAGCAGGAATTGAACTTGAGACATTTCTCATTTTAATGATAATAGTCAAATTGTGACTAATTCATCCACAGAGTGGTTTGTCAACACGAATTTCATCTTCTTCAAATGGTTTAAACTTTTTTAAATATATCTTCTTATTATACCAACCCTTTACTCACAAAATAGTTGTGTCGGGCATGAGAATTTTTGCCAAGTCATTTGATGGTGATATATGGTTTTTGACTTTTTTCTATGACACAAACTTTAGAAAACAATGTATTTCGAATAGTATAAGTTTTGACATGCGAATGATTTAAATGGTGAGAAATGAAATAGGTCGTTCTCTCTCCAACTAACTAATGTGTGACCTCCATTATTTAATTGGTAAGTTTATCATAGAACGCATATCCCTGTTTTTGAACTTATATATTACTAGTAAATTAATAAGAGGCTTATAGGCAAAATCAGAACAATCATGACACCATCATTACATTTAATGTTTTCTGTATTTTTATATGATCACTATGTCGTATGAAGTGCTTATTGATTGTATATGTAGTGCACTAAATTGTTTAGTTATTACTTTTGTATAACTACATGCTACTTCTTTTATATAGTTTGTAAAACCTCACGATAAGTGTAATTCGCACTACTACTTCTCTTACATGCTATGTGCTATATATTGCTTCACGCTAATCTTTTACTTCATTAAGTTTTATATGTTGCGATTCGCGGCATATACTTTTAATATTTGCATTAAGTGTTTTTCAGGATTTGAATAACTAAGTTTAATGCTCCTACACGAGTAGCACCATCAAACTTGGGGGGCTACCAGGGTATATAATACCACTGTTTCCGTACGCGTCACTTAGGTATATTTGGAAGCAGATCGTACGTAAGAGGTATTGCAAGCCCGGTACAAAGACGGATTTAAATATTCGCACCATCTTGCTGCAGAGGAGACGTCCTCTGTCGGTTGTAAAGACGGATGTAATGTTTGCACCTCCTTGTCGCGCACAGCGCGCACTTCTGCCACAAAAGCACGTCTTCTGTCGCACCATGTTGCATCGCTACTGGTACAAAAGGTACGCCCTTNGGTACAAAGACGGATTTAAATATTCGCACCATCTTGCTGCAGAGGAGACGTCCTCTGTCGGTTGTAAAGACGGATGTAATGTTTGCACCTCCTTGTCGCGCACAGCGCGCACTTCTGCCACAAAAGCACGTCTTCTGTCGCACCATGTTGCATCGCTACTGGTACAAAAGGTACGCCCTTACCCAGGATGTAGCATACGAGATCCACATTCACCATTGTGAGACTCTCACAATCGCGCCTACAAGGACGCGCCTACAAGGTCGCGGATTCGAATATAGTCTAATGGGCTAAACAGGACTGCGCCTCTGGGACAACCAGTGCGCACTGTCGCATTTGGGCTGCGCAGTATAGTCCGTCCTATGCACACACAAGTTGCGCACACATGGGCCATGCCGTCATGGTTGATTGGGCCTACGCGGCCATGAATAGAACTTAAGTCTAGCATAACAAAACCATGCACTATGTCACACTAGACTTGGGGGGCTTGTGGACGTATGGTCCGGACTGGGCCAGGAATGGGCCAGGCCCGGCAGACAGCGGCCCACTCTACGCCTAAACCCTAATCCATGCCCTATAAATACATGGTTGAAATCTCCTTATTGACTACGACCAAACAGGTTACCCTAAACTTAGCTCTCATATGCTACAACGCATCGATACTAACTTGACCGTCGGAGGTGGATCCTGGGGCTACGGCCTCGGGTCCACTCCTAACGGGTTCTCTTTGTTGACAGGTCTACTCAGGGCTCGAGAAGACGACTAACGGCCCAGGGAGAGTTGTTAAATCCAGCCCGCGCCAGATTATGTATCAACATTAAACATTGGATTATGTTAATGTTGATGTTCTTATGGTAATGTTTTGTTAATACAATCTAATGTAAATGTTTTATTAGTAGTTAAACAACTTAATGCTCCCAACAAATAGTGTTATTAACATAAACTAATTGGTAGTATCAATTTGTTGTTAGTGTTGCAAAAAAAGTTTACAAGGTCGATTAATCGACGTCTGGGCAATAATCGGCTACTAACCTTTTTAATTTGTGCAAATCGGTCAACAGTGATTAACAATGGTCAATGGTGGTCAAATTTATTGGAAACTTGAAAAGCTTGCGAAATACCATAAAAACGCCGAAAACTTGTTTTAATCACTAATGTTCGTTGTTTATTCTATTACAACTTGTTGGTATAAAGCAAATCTTGTCGTAAATACCTAAAACTCACCGTAAATACCCAGAACTCACTGAAAATACCAAAAAATTTCTAGAAATGTCAATTCGATTAACCACAAATTAATCTAACTTAGACCGATTACAAACTATCAAGATATCGACCGACCAACTATCGACTCACGATTTTTGCGGATTGTACTAATATATCAAAAAACATCACCCAATAATCAACAATTTTATTAGGCTATATATTACAACTTTATATATTTATTAAAGTTGATATAGTATTAGTTTTAAATTGGTGGATGAAGACTTATGAGACATGACATAGACTAGAGAATAGAGCGCCTGCCGGCAAGGGCCGTAGATGGTGGTGAAATCCCACGTGGCACTGTGCTTTGGACGGACTTGGTCGGCATTGTCGACGGAGTCACGATTTACCCTTTTGGACAAACTTGTTTTTTTTACTTATTTAATCATAAATCTTGCTCCCTAAAATTCAATGGCCTAAATTATAGGATCATTATTAATTACTATGCGTAATTATTCAAATAATGGATAGTCTTTTTATACACTCTAGACTAGATTTCATGCTTCATCCTCACAAAACCGAAGTGTTATAATAATTTGATCACTTTTTTTGTAATGCAAGACTTGTATCATCTAGTATATGTGTACATAAAAGCTTGATAAAGTTAAAAAGATAAGGGTGTGCACGGTTGGGTTTGGGTCGGTTTTTGGCTAAAGCGGAAATCGAACCGAAATACGGTTTTTATAGAAGTGTTCGGTAACATAAAAAGAGGAATGCTAGAATCACACAAAATGTACAATTGCAGAATCATGTACAATTGCAGAATCATGATTCTGAAAAGATCATGCTCGTTGACTCGTATTGGAAAGTTGTGACAACGCCAATTTAGAGTACATGATTCTAAAAGAGCAATGCTAGAATCACACAAAATGACATGGCGTCTAATTAGTGGCATTTTATCTCTTCCTTTTATATTCTCTCTAATATACATTCACAAATAAACATGTTATGTCATTTTATGGATATTCTTTTGTAGAAATTTTGTGTTCTAGCATTCCTCTTCTAAAACTAGAAAAGTTTGATGTTCTTACACAATAATGGTCCGACCTTATAATCGGATCCATGTTTCCTTTACGTTGGTTAAATGTTCACGACATGGCAAATGTTTATATAAATTATTGTTAGCTTTCCAACGAAAGATGGTAAAGTATAAATATCCGACAATTTTTATTTAGTTATTCTTTGTATAAAAAATAACAGGAATATGAGTAATAAGCGTGCATGTTGCATTTGTATTATAGAAACCCATGATCATTTTATGTTGGCCGGTTTTTACTCAGACCGTTAGGATGCAATTTAAACAAGTTGCTGTGGCCTCTTAAATTTTAGTACCCAACTTTTGGCGTTTCCTTCATTATTTTCTCGTTTGTCAAATTAGTGAGGGTTCCTAGACGAAACATGACTAAATGACCCTAAATGACAAACAAGAATCTTAACCAAATGTATGATATCTTTGACTCTTGTTCATAGTAAAACTAGATTAAGATTTACTCAAAGCCCCTGAAATCTTCAGTCATCGTAAGCCCATGTGAGATGTTGGGGTTTTAAATATTTAATGAATTCTCAAAACATCACCCACTATTTGCATTAGTAATTGAAAAAGAGAAATAAGATCTACTCGTATCATATATGTTTGTTTATAAAAGTGTTCGGTAACATGCAATTGTAATTATAATATGTAAAATAGCGACTAGCGAAATTAGAATTTGAACGCTTTTTTTTAGCAATATAATGTTCGAAAACAGTATGGTTTAGTGAACACTAAACCGATTGTTGCCAAACAAGCCTTATATCATAGACGCTCCAAAATACTCCAAAGTGTTATGCATCAAAAACTCAAAGTTGTTTAATTAGTATATTTTATAAGTAATACTCCGTAGCATAGTATTTTATAAGATCTAACGATGTTCAATTTTTTGAGGTCTGTAGCTTCGACTGTTAGATTTGCTATAAAACAGATTTTTGTGTGGTAGGCTTGTCTCAAAGTTACTTATACAGTTATTACCAAATTGATAAAAATGTCTTATAAGAAATGCAAATAAATTACGTTACTTATTACCACTTCATACTTCTGCTTTGGTGAAAGAGGCTTGACCATATTTCAAATTCTCATATATTAATCATCCATTCTTCCTTTTAAAGTTTTTATTGTAAATTATTATTGTTTTTTTAATGTGTTGTTCCCATAGTGGGGCAATAATGTTTGGAGTCCCTCGCTAGTCATGACCATGGAATGTGCAAAGTATTACTGTATTATGAATGAAATTGCATTTCACTCCCTTCAGTTTATGTTTCCATTCTATAAAAGGAAAGAATTATATTTACATTCTTGGAGAACTATGCATCACTGTAATTAATAATAACGTTGGCTCGTAGCTAGAATCATGAATGGTTTTATCATTAGATGGTAATGAGTCTTTCGATTACTTTATATGAAAAGCTTTTGGTATAGTGATAAAGCTCCATTCTTGACACAAGTTTTAATCAAATTTTCAGCTTATAAAGATGGAAAATATTTGTTTTTGTAGGTGAAAACATACCTCCTTGTATTTTAACTAATGTCTAGCCACAGTTTAGCATTGTGTAAGTGATTGAAGAAAAGCCTACTACCTATCCAAATCAAGGCCAACGAGCTAGCGACATAACTACATGACACAACTACCCTTGACAAGTGAACGTTGCCAGTTTTTCTAGTTGAAGACTTCATTTTAGGCGTGCATCCTTGTTTCATGTGACAAACCTCATTAATTTGATGTACAAAACAACATTGAAAATTTATTATGTCCAGAACGTCTTCGAAGCTGTAATTAAAGCCAACTCCGACAATGAAACAATTGGTTGGGTGCACAAGTGTCAACTTGGCCTCCTTGATGCAGATGTATCAGAACAACCATGAATATCTTTGAACCCCTTATTTAAGATACCATATATAGTCAAAACACAAATACTTGAAGCCAAGAGGATCCCTCGATGCTCTTCACAAAACTTCAAGGGGTCAAATTGTGAAACATAAGAGTACAAGGGCCCGGTCCCATTCTATATAAAATTTTGTTTGATGACATATAATGTGTTCTTATGGGGCCAACATAAATTAGGTCTTGATTGTCTTTGCCATAGTGTTAAAAACATTCTTAGTTTCATGTCAAGACCACTCAACTAAACAAGATTAGAGTTAAGGGACATACTCTCCTAAGTAGGTATATATTGTCCCTTTTACTTAATGGATTTTGCTACTAATTTAAAATGTTCTTCTGCACATTCCTCCCCCCTATATAACAATGTCAAAATAGAAGATTTAGATTTTAATTTTTATGCTTTAGGATTAAACAATAAATAAGCACAAGTACAAAAGTACATCTTGATCTTACTGGATCATGTTTTTGAAGATAGTATGAAGTTTCCCAACAATTAAGATACAATGTACATGATGCTATTATATATGCATGTCATGAAACTAAGCTTCGTTTAGATATATGTCTGCTTAGAAAATAAACATTATAGCTAGTTTTAAATAAAAGTTAACGTATTTAACATTGTGACAAGTATAAAGTAACTCGGAAAGAACGAGTGTTATTTAGTATAAGAGTGATATAATGTATTTATCGCAATACGGTCTTTGTTGGTTGTAGTGTATGGTACTAATACAGTAATACTCATTGCGACTAACATCCATAATATGCAAAATGAAAAGTACGTCGGATCTAAAACTTTTACGCTTATAAGATCAAAGATCATAGATATGATAGAACAGAGAAAAGTCCTTTTGCATTATTGAGCTATGAGTAGTGAGAAGACAAGGGACGATGATAGTTACAAGTTACAACGACAAGAGGATGATTAATGACGATAGACACGATGCATGGACACCAAGAGGCAAGTGGAGATTGAAAAGGGAGAAAATGAAGGGCATAATTGACGAGCATAAGTATTGAATTTGATATACTTAGGATAATTAATTGCTGACTATGAAATTGACTAATCCAAATATATATGTTAACACTTTGGGGACCTTTATGACTAAAATGAACCAATATGTGACCGTTTGTTATGGATAAACATGAGTAACTTTCTCCTCTTCTTTCTTGAATGGGACTTTTGAAGATCACTAAGAAGTTAACAAGTCTAATAATTTTTTGGGGTACAATCTTTTATATTTATATAATAAAAGAATTACATCATTTCGGAGTTTTTTTGACCAAACAATCTTAGTGGAAAAAAAATTGGACCAATAGGAATGCTCGATTTTGACACATAGGCGAAATCGAGCAATACGATTGGCTAATAAAAAGTCAAAATTGAATTGATTTTGGTCAAACTTTAATAAATTTGGTGGAGAATTTGATTGAGAAAAAAAACACATAAAAATATATGTGTCAAATTTATGAAAATAAAAACTTAAAAAAAGAGGGGGTAATTAATAAAACATTAGTGGTTGAATTTTAAATATATTATATGGAGTTAAGTGTAAAATTATAAATCTCCATGTTTTTGATAACTTTAGTTAATAAACAAATAACCCCTTACACTTTATACCCCTACACTTTATAATATGAACTTTGTTTACAATTACATGAGTATTAGTATTGGTTTGAGACTTCCATCTATTAAACTTACAAAATTTTATAAATGTAAGAATTACTTTTAATATACGTTAAATACTTTTAAAATAAATATTAGTTTTAAACTTTCATCTATTAAAATATCTTTTTACTATGTACGTTAAATATAAATAAGAACTCATGTCATCTTATTTAAAAGTTTAATCTATACGTACACGGGTTTGAATATTAAATACAGTTAAATTATTATTAACGGTAATATAAATATCAAATTGTAAGTACGAGTATATGAAAATAAATATACGCGATTATACTTATAACGACTCATGTAATTATTATTTATTATTTAAAGTTTATATTCGGATTTTTAAAAAACTTTATCAACGCTCATTATGTGCTACTAAACTCGCACATTTTGTACAACATGATATTAATAGTTAAAGTTAAACAACAACATCAACCTCAACATTAACATCTATGTCAGCTAAAAAAAGTTAAATCTTTCATCCAATAAAATTTTTACAAAATATTAATTGATATTAATATATAATAAAAAACTCATGCATACTTATTAGTTGTACTTATATCATAATTTTCACGGGTAAATTCTTATATATCCATATATTAAACAAAAATTTTAAAATAATTTGATTTATGTGTAATCTCATGTGATCAAAGAACCTTTGGCACAATAACATTATAAGAAGACACGCTCAAGAATCGAATACAAGGTCGGTGCCACGGTTATATTTACAATTTCTGCTAACTATTTTTCTTACTTTCGCACATGTTGATGCTCTAACTTTTTAAAATATACATAAGATTTTATGTTTTTAAATGATAACTATATAATAAATTTTTCTGGAAATACCCCGTGCGTGCACGGGTATTATAACTAGTTCATATACTAGAAGAAACACTGTGATCGATTGTGGACGGATATGAATCTTTTTTCTTTTTTCTTTTCCTTTTCTCAATGGACTTTTGAAGATCACAAAATGAGATTAATTAATTGGTTTTGCTATGAAAATAAACATGTTATAATTCAGACTTGTTGCTAAATAATGAAAGTAATGAACTATTTTGGTACGTAATGCGCATGTTACAAGACTTATTGCTAAATAATGTGCTTAAAGATATTGTGTATCAAGTTAGTTGTTAAGTACACCCTGTGTTTCAACATTAGTTTTATTTATACACATCACTTGCTACAATAATGGTTTACAATGCAACATTTCATATAATTCATTTTTTTAAATAAAAAACTATAACAAAATATAGATATTATTGAACTCATTTATGATCATATATGTAGAATATTCATTTGCTCATACTAACACATAGAACCTAAAGCTTTTATATCCGTTTATTGAATCACATAGGTCACCTACTAAAAAACTTAAAATTACTCAAGTATGATATATTAGGGTGCCAAAGAGAAATTTTTGGTATAAAACTTTTGTTGGATGAAATAATTAGACGCCTTTGTGGGGCAAACACAAGTTAGGTATTTGTTTGTCTCTTGCTAAGTTACAAAAACATTCTAAATTTCTTGTTAGCGAAAGAATGGAGTATTAATGGGACATGGCCCTCTTGTGAGTAGGTTTCTTGTCTCTTGTTATTAAATGGGCTTTGTTTCTATTTCCATATTCTAATACCAAATCATGAACCACACTACACAATCTAGGATTTGTTTAATTTTGAGCAATGAAAAATTTACTTTTTTATTAGAAGAAACACGTTTAAAGATATATAATACTATAGTGAATGACAAGTACAAAGTACATCTTGATCTTCTTTGATCCATCATGAAGTTGGTATGAAGTTTCCTAAGAACATACAAAACATATGCAACTACTATGGTTGTTCTATATCTAGTTTTGGATCGATGAACGAATCTTAATACCTTTTGGGAGAATATCATGCTTCATAACGCGATTAAATGAAAGTTTGATAGTTCTGGTTCTCTATAACTTACAGTGTTATCTCATAATCAACTCTCGCGTTAAAAGTCGATTTGATTTTTGTCATTCTTTAATTTACTAGCCTAATTATAGTTGAGTTTACTAATTTGCATTTTTAAATCTGAGTTCAAGTGAGAATGGGATCAACTTGTTGTTGTGTAAATTGATTCTTAAATTTATAAATGACAAATTGCATCCACACCTTAAAACACCAATCATCTTTATAGGTTTGAGTTTGGTTTTGAAAAAGAACCATTGTTGGTCGTCTTATTGGAAGCCAAGTTCCTTAAGGCAGTTAGGTTGCACGGTTGCACCTACTATATATCAGATATATCCAAATACAATCCACTAACGGCGAAGCAAGGGTAATCACGTAGAATAAAATGATAAACTATCATTTGAACTTAAGCTAAGATTAGTGATCATGATTGCTAAACTTTAAAGCCAAAGAAGTGGAATGTTCAACACGAATACACCATGCTTAGGGCACTATTGTACTAAACAATACCAATATGTGGCCTTTGTAGTGGATCGTCTTATATAAAAATATATTCATATTAATTAAATAAACTAAAAGGTTATATAGTTATCTGAAACTAGTGTCATTCTATGCTACAGTGAAGTGCTACTTTATTTAAAAATAAAAAGGTTATATAGTTACCAGGTTGTAGGTAGTGGTCGGTTTTCAACCCATGTAATGCTCGTTTGGCAAGCAGATAGCTTTATCTATTTTTTCATAATGCTTGCATCGGTGCACAAGAAACGAAGCATTTAGGAGCAGTGACCGGTGAACGTTGAGCGTTATAATATTTAATGCTCGTTTGACAAACAACAAGTATCTTTATCTATTTTTTGGAATGCTCATTTTTCAACGCTCCATGAAGTAGCATTTAGAAGAATTGAACATTTAGGAGCTGTTTACACATCACGATTACACCTATAACCACGTTACCAAACATTATTATGGAAAAAAACTGCTACCGCTCACAGCTACTGCTCACTGCTACTATGTATTGCTACTACTCACTACTACTGCTACTTTTAACCAACATAACCTTAGTGTTATTGTATTTGGTGTGTTCGGTAGGTTGGAGTTCTATATCAATTAGTATGCCAGATATTTCACCTTGTGATATCCGTGTTTGATCGTTCCTAGGCTTGGTTTATTCGTTTGTTATGCCCGTGTCCATGTAATTTAGCATCTTGCTAGTTTTATCATTATAATAAAACCGCTAGTCGCTAGTTGCTCCAAAAAACTTACAAATGTTTGTTTTCAAACATACCCATTGCCTTTAAAAAAACTACTTTATTTGAAAAGACAAGTATAAGTTTTGAATTTTGAAATAATTTCAAGTAAGCATAATAATCAAATTTGGCGCTTGTGCTTTCAATTCTTTAGATAATTGTTGGTGGGGAAAATAGTTTAATATCATGCTGAGGAATTTGCATTGTATCATTTCAGGAATTATGATAAGTATCTTGTGATGATTTTATACGTATTATTTAAGATCAATTATATAGATTTTTAAAAATGCAATCATAATGGGTCAAAGAATCATATGGTGCTTGGCTCCAGAAAAATCATAGTCACATATGAAAAGAACTATTAAATTTGGCATCATACCAACCTAATTGACTTCTTTATCATGTCACCAAGAGCATGTATTTCAACCATCATAGCTTTCCAAATAGCTGATTCGAATCATCATATAGGAAAAAATTGATAAATGACGCTGAAGGACAATTATAAGTATTACTTGTCATGAAGAGAAGTATTTCTATAATCGGTCAGCCTAAACGTTTGTTAACATATGTTAGCAGAAAGCTAACATGCAATCGTTGCAATTTGCAAGTAAGAATAATGACAGATTCTCATGAAAGTTAAACTTATGGAACATTCTTTGTTCATGTAAGCGATATCACAATATGTAATGCTATATCAGTAATACGACATCAATAATGCCTTTTTGGTTGCAAGCTATCATTTCTCAAGAAAAGAACCATATTACCAATTTCAATGGACGTGTTTGGGTCGTATTATCATATAAACATTTGGAAATTTACAACAAGTGAAATGATTGAACTTCAATGATGATTTTCAGCTTGGAAATGGAAACTAGCAAAGCTAATAAAAACAACCAACAGCTCTGCAAACAAACGATATTGACCCCATCTCTTTATTGATGAAGTCACTGTCCAAATGTCTCTTCCAAAACTAATTGAAGTGCATGTGTATTATGTGGAACAATATATCACACGTTAAATTTTGGCAACTAACAACGATGCCCGGATCAATATGTGCTTTATTATTGTAATAAAGATCAAGAACCGCAAAACTTGTGTAATCTGCGCAACATATAAACATTCTCCATAACTATAAGTACCCAGGCATTTGATGAACAATAGTTACATCCAGTACCTTATCCTATGTATATGAATGTAAATGGTTTAGTTACTTCAAAGTCTTGAGTTTAGGCCCAGAGAACTACTTTTATCGGGGTCTTGGATTTATTAAAGTATGGGTCAATTTTTTTTACCCATTTTGATAAGGCAAACACGTTTTAGATTGTGCATTATGTTCCCATTTTGAGTTGGCATTGAGTTCGTAGTAATTGAATTAGTCCAACGTTTTATATCATATCTAAAGTGGGCTTAACTGGTATTCTCAGTCTTTGGGCTTATGAGCAATATTTAAAAGGTTTTGTGTGTCTGAATTTTGCTTATTATACTTGCTGTCAAGATACGTTGAGAATGTTTTGGTATACGTTTAGTGAAGATCAGGCTAGCTCTTTTTGCCAGTATAATATTTGGTCATTTGGTGTAGACATTTTTGCCAGTATATATTTTTTTTCATCGTGTTTTATGCTTAGGGCGTTTTGGGAAGACATCCGTTGTATTGCCTATATGGTTTAGCACTGTAGGCATGTAAATATTTTTCAAATTTAATATACTTTGCCGGGTATTGTCCCCTAGAGAAGCAAAACGACACTTTCTAACAACCAAACTAAGATGATTGACCTTACCATATGCTAATTTATGAATAATCTTGTTTTGCAACTGTTCGTGTAACAATATCATTGCATAGTGTTATGAAATATAATGCATAATGGATATCAAGATTAGAAAAACAACCACCTAAGTTTAGTTTACATTTAAAAGAACAAATGTCGGCTTTCAACATAAATCGAAACATTAAAACGCCAAAGAATATNAAACTAAGATGATTGACCTTACCATATGCTAATTTATGAATAATCTTGTTTTGCAACTGTTCGTGTAACAATATCATTGCATAGTGTTATGAAATATAATGCATAATGGATATCAAGATTAGAAAAACAACCACCTAAGTTTAGTTTACATTTAAAAGAACAAATGTCGGCTTTCAACATAAATCGAAACATTAAAACGCCAAAGAATATCCTCCTCCGCTTGAACGTGATCCACTGTTACCAAATCTGCTTGTTCCACGTGATCCACCAATAATACTACTGCCTTTAGCATTTGCGCCAATATCTCCCCCACTTGTACCTCGTGATCCACTACATACTACTGATGAGTGTATAAATACTCATCATTTTTCTATCATCTGAACTGCCAAAACATCCAAAAACACCAAATAATGCATCAAAATAGTAAAAATATTCCAAAAGTGTGTTTTATGTGTTCTAGATGCAAAATGTTTGAAAACAAATGAAAAACGAACAAAGTTTGCACAATTGGCAGTTTCAGTCCCTCAACTTTCACAAAATGTCAAAACTAGTGCCTGAATATTTCAAAATATGCAAAATATCATAAAAGGTCCTTGGGGATTCATAAGTTGTCAAAACAAACCCTTTGAATATCAAAAATCACAAATTTACAACTTTGGTCCCCCAAGTTTGAAAAATGTCAAAAATAGTCCTTGGTGAATTTAAAAAGTGAAAATAATCTAAAATAAACCTTGCACTATTCATAAATGACAAAATTGGTCCTTGTGGTAAAATTTTTGGAAAATTACATGTTTGGTCCCTGAAGTTTCACAAGTTGGCAAAACAGGTCCCTGAAGTTCAAAAAAATGGAAAAATCAATATTGGTCCTTGTACTATTCATCACTTGGCAAGAATGGACCTTGAAAGAACTTTGGAAAAGTCACAAAACCCAACCCTCAAAAATCAGAAGTTTACAAAAATGGTCCTTGTGAAAACTATAAACCAAACCGGACCTTATTTACTTCATAAACCCATAAAATCCAAAAACAAACATAAACCCACCCCAATCCAGTCCAACCCATTTGTTTTTCCCTTGGCCCAAACCCCATAAGCCCAAAACCCGTTTAAATATTATAACTCCCTCTCCCCCTCCTTCCCCGTTCACACTCAACACCCACCATTCCCACTTGCCTGCAACTGTCACCTCCACCTCCCCCCACCATCTCCATCACATCCACCGCCCAACCCACCATATACACCTACCTAACCCACTACAATAAATGCACCACCCATTGTTTTGTTTCTGAATTTTTTATCTTTTTATGTTTCTTATGATTACTATTAACCTAAGTGAGCTTATGACACAGTGACATTAAGCTTAAAGCAACATTAAGGCTAAGACAGAATTGAATTGAAATTGCAATTACTGAATTGGAACTGCTTGAGATTTGATTACTAAAAGATCAAATTACACTATAGAAACAGAGTACAAGCTTTTGAAAGCAGTTTAAACAACTAAAAACTGAAATTACATAATTCGACACTAACTTAAGCTAATTATGACTATGCTCCTTCCTTCTTGCTCCTCTTCTATTTATAGCATGAGATTAGGGTTCCTTGGATGTCTCTGGTGAATTCTTGACCATTGGATGCTCTGAGATTGATCCTAGCCCTTGATCGAGTTTTTGGCGCCAAAATGGTTTTATAACCATTTTCTGTTTTTAATTGCAAGAGGGGGGGG
>LBNU01023692.1:106734-148569 GCA_014162995.1 Artemisia annua
CATAACACCGTCCGGTCTCTCATCCCGACTGTGTTCCGGAGGCTAATGGATAGCGTTGAGTATAAAAAGAGTCTGGCAAAACCTTACAGCTTAACCTATTCAGCCGGGTGGTTGGCCGGAGTGGGCATCCAAAGGAAACAAGAGGATGTGGACCGCATCATCAGCTCCACCAAGAAAATCAACTTGGATGCCCCTAAGCTTTGGAAAGCAGAGTACAACAAACTCTTCAGCATCGAGTATCCGTACATTCAAAAGATTGCTGATGCTTACCGGCTTCCTCCGGCGGACCTTATGAACATCTTCCCGGATGGCCCCACTCCCCAAGGTTTGGTTGGTTCCTCCAGCCGTCCGACCGAAGCTCTGGTGACCTCCGTAAAAGCTCCGCAGCAAGAGACCTTGGCCGAGAAGCTGGCTGATCCTTGATTCTACCTGACTTTTCCTGTGTTTTTACCATGTTTTTTGTATGGAACTTGTAATTACTTGGGGCTTCGGCCCTGCTTTGTACAATGCTCTGCCAATTGACTCGGCATCTATCTGAACAATTTCCAGATTGTAATTATATGTGGGCTTCGGCCATTTTGTTATGGATTAAATCAGTCCTTTAATGTGTGCGCATTTATATATACATATTTTTTTTCTTTTGCTTAGAACAAGTTAAGTGTTTATAAAAACTGGGGAATGTCCAAGCGTCCTTGGAATCATTCATACATCCAACTGTCCTTGGGCATCCGAAACTGTTATGACCGCTCGGGCATCCGAAGTGATTTGTTTCACTCGAGCATCCAAGTGGTCTTGGGCATCCGAAACGGTTGTAACCACTCGGGCATCCGAAATGATTCATTTCACTCGGGCGTCCAAGTGGTATTGGGCATCCGAAACGGTTGTAACCGCTCGGGCATCCGAAATGATTTATTTCATTCGAGTATTTGTGACATCCGGTGAGGGCCATTCACAGGAGGATTTATCCTGCCTACACTTTGTTTTTTTGTTTTTTTTTAAGAGAATGTCATTTGAAAATTGCTTCCCTCGTCTTGCCGGGATAGCTGCATTGATTAATTGAAATATGTAAAGTACAACAACAAACTAGGAATTCAAATGATAACAATTCTTATAAGAAACAGTTCTGGAGATTCATTGCGTGCCATATTCCAGGGACGTCCTTTTCCTCCATTGTTTGCAACTTATACGAACGATTGTCATACGCTTCCACCACCCGGTATGGCCCCTCCCAATTGGGTCCTAGCTTTCCCATATTTTCCTGCCGGCTTGCTTCGTTTTTCCGATACACGAAGTCACCCACCTTGAAACTCATCGGTCTGACCCTTTGGTTGTAGTATTGTTCAACTTTGGTTTTGTACTTGGCCTCTTGAATTGCAGCAGCCTCTCTTCTTTCTTGCAGGAGGTCAAGGTTTAGACGCTGTTCTTCCTCATTTCGGTCCGGGTCGAACCTCATCGTTCTATGGGTCGGCATTCCAATTTCGGCCGGTATAACCGCCTTACTGCCGTACGTCAAGCTGAACGGCGTTTCCCCATTGNGTATCCGAAATGATTCATTTCACTCGGGCGTCCAAGTGGTATTGGGCATCCGAAATGATTTATTTCATTCGAGTATTTGTGACATCCGGTGAGGGCCATTCACCGGAGGATTTATCCTGCCTACACTTTGTTTGTTTTTTTTTTTTTAGAGAAAGTCATTTGAAAATTGCTTCCCTCGTCTTGTCAGGATAGCTGCATTGATTAATTGAAATATGTAAAGTAAAACAACAAACTAGGAATTCAAATGATAACAATTCTTATAAGAAACAGTTCCGGAGATTCATTGCGTGCCATTTTCCAGGGACGTCCTTTTCCTCCATTGTTTGCAACTTATACGAACCGTTGTCATACGCTTCCACCACCCGGTATGGCCCCTCCCAATTGGGTCCTAGCTTTCCCAGATTTTCCTGCCGGCTTGCTTCGTTTTTCCGATACACGAAGTCACCCACCTTGAAACTCATCGGTCTGACCCTTTGTTTGTAGTATTGTTCAACTTTGGTTTTGTACTTGGCCTCTTGAGTTGCAGCAGCCTCTCTTCTTTCTTGCAGGAGGTCAAGGTTCAGACGTTGTTCTTCCTCATTTCGGTCCGGGTCGAACCTCATCGTTCTATGGGTCGGCATTCCAATTTCGGCCGGTATAACCGCCTCACTGCCGTACGTCAAGCTGAACGGCGTTTCCCCATTGCTTGTTTTGATGGAAGTTCGGTGTGCCCATAGGATGTTAGGCAATTCGTCTACCCATCCGGCTCTCTCTCTTCCTAACCTTGCTTTCAGTCCGGTCAATAAACTTTTGTTAGCTCGTTCGACTAAACCGTTAGCTTGAGGGTGGGCTACTGCCGTGTTGATCTGTTGGATTCTTAGCTTCTCACACCAAGTTTTAAACGGGTCTTTCACAAAGTTTTTCCCGTTGTCCGTAACTATGATTCCTGGTAAGCCATACCTGCACACGATGTTTTCCCACACGAATTTCATCACATCCTTCCCAGTTGTCTTCGCCAGCGGCTTGGCCTTGATCCATTTTGTGAAATAGTCTATAGCCACGATAAGGAACTTGACCCTCCCGGGCGCTTCAGGAAAAGGTCCGAGGACGTCCATTCCCCATTGATAAAAGGGCCACGGGGCCATGATGGATGTGAGGAGGGTTTTTGGCAGTTTAGGGACCGGGGAATGGATTTGACATGAGTCACACTTTCGTATTTCTTCCCTCTCATCTCGGTGCATCGTGGGCCAGTAATACCCTTGCCTCATCAGCTTGGCTACCACTGATCTTGGTCCGGAATGCATTCCGAAGGCTCCTTCGTGCACCTCCCGGATGATATAATTAGCTTGTAATGGACCCACACAACGTAGCATTGGACCCAAATATGATTTTTTGAAAAGGACCCCGTCTTCCATAAAGTAATGGGGAATTTTCATCCGGAGGTTCCTAGCTTCGTTGACGTCGTCAGGCCATACCCCTTCGGCTAAACATTTTATGATGGATGGTATGTGTTTATACACATACCTTTTATTGACCAAAACTCGACCAAATAGACCAAAAACTAACCCATAAATGCCAAATACTTGTGTTTTTGTGTTTTTGAATGTGCAGGCATGGATTAGTGAGAAAAGGACGAAAAATCACAAGAAAATGACAAAACAAGCACGGGAATTGGAAAAATGTCAAAAGCCGAAGCCGGGGAAGCTGGTGGTTAAAAATCAAAGCTCATAAAGTCCATTGACGTCCTCAAAGTTTCAGAAATGACAAGATTGGCCCTTGGATAGTGATTATCAAGAATGGCAGCCTTGGTCCTTACAAATTCAGAAAATGCAATTGTGATCCTTGTGATAATAGCTATTAACCAAACGGATCCTTACACCCATTATTTACTAAACCCAAAATAACATAACCCATTTATCCTAACCCACTATATTGCACCCAATAAACTCACAGGCCCAAGCAACAAAACACAAAGCCCACCTCCCATTCTCTTATAACCGTGTACCCAACCCACCATCCAGTTAAAATAAAAAGATAAAAAAAAATAAAGACGCGCCATTTACTGTTCTTCTCCTTCACCAGTTACCCTGCCACATCACTTTCACCAAAGATCCTTAGTACGAGGTTTTAAACCTTCCAGAAGGTCTGACAAGTCAGAGGATGTCGACATCTTTCCCTACACGTGGCGAATTTGAGCTCTCCTATTGGTCCAAGCAACGTGGAATGAAGATAAGGTGCCTCAAACGGCTATGAATGAGGTGGGATGACAACATTGTGATAAGGATTGAAGATATGTTGCCAACAATGAGCTTCCAGGACCTTCCATGAGCTAGCCCTAGCACCTCCCCTGTTCCTATATAAACCCCCATGTAAACGTTTAATGGTGTGTAGTTTTTTATGTAAGGAAATGCTGTCAAATTAGTTTCTCTAATGTATTCATAGCTTAAACATCATGTAATTTCAGTCTTTATAATAAAATCCTTTAGTTAAATTCGTATTTCACATTTTTACTTTCTTTGCCTTTTAGCTTAATTTGTGTTAGATTAGCTTAATCTCTGTTTAGAAACTCTCTTTTAATCATTATCTAGCTCTTATAAAGTAAATTTTGTTTATTTAGTAAAGTTTTATTGAAAAGTACAAAAAAAATAAGAAAAACCAAAAAAATCCAAAAAGATCTTTACTTTATTCAAATCCAGCTTACATATAAGCTTTTTCAGTAGGTTACAAGCTCATATTAGCTTTCTAGCTCTTGTGAGTAAGTTTTGTAGTTTTAATCATTCAAAAGCTCTCAATCTCACTTAAAGTCAACAAAAAGTCAACTGAAGCAATTTTATGGTGAATTGTGGGTTAAGTGATAGTCCAAAAGGTGAAAGGGAAGCTTTTGGCCTGTCTAAAGACAGGCTAGCATAGTGAACCCCCTCTGTTTGAGCTGAGGGGGATGCTTTTGTAAGTCCTCATTTTCATTTTTTCAACTTTAGCATACTTATCTGCTTGATTAGTTTAAATCTTATGTGATTGCTTGTTTGCTGATTAGTTGTTGTTCATGTTTATGTTCTAGTAACCTTTATTGATTGCTTGTAATAGATTTATAGATTGTTTTTTAATTATCTTAGTTAACTGCCTAAGTAGAGTAAACTGCAAATTCTTGTTCTAGTTATTCTTAGGTGTGTTTGTTGGTTAAAATATCCTTAATATTGATTAGGTAATCTGTTTTGATCTAATAATCAGTAGGTTTAGGTTTAATAATAAAGTTGTAGTAAAATCAGTTACATGTAGGGGTGTTTGGTTTAAAGGGTTTCTGTGTACTCTTGTTGTGTTGTGGGCATTCTTTCTGCATAACTAGGTTACTTTAGGCATAGAAAACTTAGTTCAAGCATAAAACTTGTAGGTTAAGTAGTAAAAAGTCAAAAGTATATTCTAAAACCATTACTGTGAGCATTTAGGGATTTTAGTAACTGTACTCTTGCACCTAGGTAGAATATAGTCACATTTAGGATAAATAAACTTTAAAATAGCCTAACATATCATCTAGGATTAGATTTAAGCTGAGGAATCTCAGTTTGGTCAAAGTGGTAGTGTAATCTAAAAAAGTCAACCTTAGCAAGAACCATCTTAGCAGACCTGTTCTTAGGATCTTTTAGGGTATCATTAAGTGTTTACTAGGCTTCATATTGATTTTGGGAGTAGTTTACCTAGCAGAGATCACACATTATCCATTTCAAGCCAATCCAACAACATATACTAGATTAAACTTGATCCTCCAATCTGTCCCAACCCTTGTTCTTCATTACTGCAGAAGCTACAGTGGACTCAATTAGGGATAAATTAGGGCTCAATTGTTGTCTAGAAATTAGGGATTTTAGGTTTTTTAAGTAGTATCCTGGGTGATCTTCATTTTGCCCCCCTAAAGTTTTGCATTAGCTGCTTATTTGAGTGCTTATTTGACTGATTAAAGTGGCCAGTTTACCATTGTTTCTGTCTCTAAGTTCAACTGCTTTTGTGCTTATTAGCTGAATCTGTGAGCTTATTTGTTTGTTCTGAGTTACTTTGAGCTTATATATGTTGCCTGTATTGTTCATGAGCTTTTTGTGGTTCTGAGTGCTTATTAGCTTATTAATAAGCACTTATTTGAAACTGCTTTTTAGCTTTCTGCTTATTAGGTTTAGGTAAACTGCTAAATTTCTTTCCCATTTGGTTTTAAATAATATTTTTGAATTTCCAAAAATTTCATAATTAACTAAGTCCTTTTGCTATTTATTTTAATTAAAATTAGTTTTAAATCAATTTAATTAGTTTTTAATTAATATTAATTAAAGAAAAATCAAAAACAAAAAAATAAAAATAAAAAATATTTTTATTTTTAAAATCAGTTTTTAGTTAAATTAGAATTTTAAAAAAGTAATTTTTCATTTTTCTTAATTATTGGCATTTTAATATATTTTAATAATTAAATTAGAATCTAAGTTATCTTTTATCATTTTCAATTAATAATAAAAAGACAAAAGAAATTTTATTTTAATTTCAATAATAGTTTTCAGTTAATTTAGGTTTTATAAAATTAAATTTTCACTTTTTAAGTTATTTTTCATATTTATTTACTATTTAAATCTTAAAAAAGAATACAAAAAGAGTTTTTAATTAATTCAAATTAAAGAAAAGAAAACAAAAATATATAATTTTAATTTTCCTAAAAGTTTTTAATTACATTTAGGATTTTATAAAATTTACTTTTTCCCCGTAGACCTTTTAATTTTAGTAGTTGCTTTTAAATCTCGGGATTTGCGTTATTTACGTTTAATTTTACGTTTAATTTAAGTGCTTCGTTTACGTGTGCTATTTACGTGTTTCTTTGCTATTTTCTTAATTGTAGTTTTAAAATCATCACAATCCTTTTTATTTCACTTTTCTTTACACAAATTCACAAATCGACAACTACGGTTCCATTCACCTTCACACGAATCACGACCCGGGTATTTCTTATTTGTTGAGGAATTACTTGGATATATACTATACTATAAACGACTAATCAATGGGCGTCATCCAATTGTCTTGTTCCTCTTCTACAATGGTGTTCACTTCTTCTTCTTCCGTCGAAGGTTTTGACAATACCTCGACTAGAACTTCCTTGGTTAAATGGTCAAATGCTACCGATGCGAGTTTACTTAGCACGTCGGCCTTTTGGTTGTGCGACCTCGGGATGTTTCGGATTTGAAATTTTTCGAAATACTTCACGTATTGCTTTGCTTTAGCCAAATACTTTATCATCTTTCCCCTTTCGCTGTGAACTCCCCGTTGATCTGATTTGCCACTAGCTTGGAATCCACTCGTACATCTAGATTCCTAACCTTCATTCGCCCTGCTATCCTGAGACCCGCTAAAAGCGCTTCGTATTCGGCCATGTTGTTGGTGCTTTTGAAATTCAGACGGAGAGCATACATATGTTCCGTCTTTTCGGGGCTGATTAGGACCAAACCTGCCCCGGAACCCGATTTGCTCGAGGCCCCGTCGGTATACAGAGTCCAAGTGTCTGAACCAGCTAGCCCAAGTATCTCCTTTTTCCCCCCTTTTTTACCAACCGGACCACTGCCTACCGGTACTTCTGTCAAGAAATCTGCCAACACTTGCCCTTTAACAGCATTCCGAGGGAGATAAGTGATATTATACGCGCCCAATTCGACCGCGTATTTGGCTAACTTTCCCGATGCTTCTGGTTTGTTCAATACCTTTTTGATGGGTTGGTCCGTGATGATTTTAATGGGATGAGCTTCGAAATACCTCCTCAATCTTCGTGAAGCGTGTAGTAGACACACCGCCAGCTTTTCTATCAGTGCGTGTTTTCTTTCGGCCTTATTGAGGGTTCGACTTACATAATGCACCAATAGCTGCTTCAGCTCTCTCTCCACTAAAAGTACCGCACTGATGGCGCTCAGTGATGCTGCCAAGTAGACGTACAAAATTTCCTTCAGTTTTGGTGTGGATAACGTGGGCAGTTCAAGGATCAGCTTCTTCATCACTTGGAAAGCTTGTTCCGCCTTTTCGGTCCATTTGTACTCGTCTTTATTTTCTTTCGTGATGTTTTTGAGGGTTTCGAAGAAGGGGAGCGATTTTTCAGCCGAGCGGGAGAAGAAACGGTTTAGAGCGGTGAGCTTCCCGCTGAGACTTTGCATATCCCGGAGTGTTTCCGGTGACTTCATTTCTGCTATCGCTTTAGTCTTCCTCGGGTTCGCCCTTATTCCTTCTGAAGTTACCATATAGCCTAAGAATTTGCCCTCTTCCACGCCGAATGAACACTTCTTCGGGTTTAACTTCATATTTATCCTCCGTAGGTTATCAAAAGTTTCAGCTATATCGGCCAACATCTCAACTTCCGACTTACTTTTTATGACCATGTCATCAACATAAGCTTCCAAGTTCCTTCCTATTTGTGTACGGAAGGCCTAGTCAACTAGACGCTGGTAGGTGGCACCCGCGTTCTTCAACCCGAAGAGCATTTTGACGTAGCAGTACGTCCCTTGTTCTGTGTAAAATGCAGTCTTCTCTTCATCTTCCGGTGCCATCTGCACTTGGTGATATCCTTTATACGCATCCAGGAAACACTTGTACTTGAAGCCCATTACTGATTCTATCTTCCAATCTATTTCGGGCAGCAGGTAGTAGTCTTTAGGACACGAGGAATTTAGATTTTTGAAATCAATGCACATCCTCCAGCTCCCGTCGCTCTTTTTTACGAGGACCGGGTTAGATATCCACGTAGGGTACCGAACAGGTCGAACTATACCAGCTTTCACCCATTCTTCTACCTCCCGAGTTACCACCTGATTTTTCTCTNGCCGATGCTGCTAAAAGACATGAAGAGAACTCTAATATGATCAAGGAAATCCGAGCCTCAACCGATACTATCACAAGAAATCAAGGAGCCTCGATCAAGGCGTTGGAGCAACAAATTGGACAAATGAGCAAGGTTCTTCAAGAAAGGGGAATCGGAAGTTTACCTAGCTCTACAGAAACCAACCCGAGAGATCATGTCAAAGCTATCTATACTAAAGAAGCTTTGCCTTGCATTCCACTTCCTAGAAGATTGATTAATGAAGCTGCAAAGCCCGAATTTTTCTTTAATTCTTCAATCAGATTAAGAAGATTGCTCAAAGAAAAGAAAAGGATTGAAGAGGAGATCAAGGCTACAATAAAAGAAGAAAGCTCTACAACCGACTTAAATGCCTTGCCTCATAAAGAAAAAGACCCAGGAAGTTTTACTTTACCTTGCTTTATTAATAATATGTCTTTCAATAATGCTGCCAACACTTGTCCTTTAACAGCATTCCGAGGGAGATAAGTGATATTATACGTGCCCAATTCGACCGCGTATTTGGCTAACTTTCCCGATGCTTCTGGTTTGTTCAATACCTGTTTGATGGGTTGGTCTGTGATGATTTTAATGGATATTGTAGGGATGGTTGAAGGGATAGCCCTCAGTTCCCTTAGCCCTGACCTTCCTAATATGATATTGTAGGGTGAGGGTGAGCTTACCACCGAGAATTTCATTCTCGTCCACCGGACACGACCGTTATCACCGAAGCATACGTCCAGCTCGATTTTTCCCAACGGCTTCACCACCTCTCCTGCGAAACCCACGAGTGGGGCGTTTGTCTTTTTCAATCGAGCTCGAATTGTTGGGCAGAGATTGTTGAAACAATGTTCGTACATAATTTCTACCGACGCACCTTCATCCACGAAGATCCTTCGAACCAGATACCCCTCTACTTCGGCTTCTATGATCACGGGGTCGTCCGTCAAATCATCCGTTAACACCGGAGGGAAAGTGATGGGTACGTTCATCCAAGCTTCCGTGGGTTCTCTAAACTTCCTTTTGCCATTGGTAACCTGCCCTATCATGTTAATTACCTTTCCTCTTCCCGGGTTATTTCCTCTTCGCTGTTCTCCACCCCTTTGCCTAACGTTCTGTAATAAGTGGTCTAATTTACCCGACTCTAGGGCTATTTCCAACTGCCTCTTCAGCTGGTAGCAGTCGTTGGTTAAGTGACCTTTTTCCCCATGATAGTCACAAAATTTATCCATGTTTTCTCGGCTTGGCTTCCCTACTAATGGAGGAGGAGGAGGAAGGCGTAATTGATGCTCCGTGGCTAGTATTTCCTTGGGCTGCTTCACCAGAGCTGCTAGAGTGGGGCGATTATCATTCCTAGCAGTTTCCCCCCGCCGAAAGTTGTTTCGGTAGTTATTATCGTTCCTCGGGCTTACGTACGGGGCGTACGAGTCTCTGTTCCGAAAATCACTTCTCCGATCGTTTCTCCTTTTATCTGAATAAGACCCTCGGAACCTATCGGGTCTTGGGGAAATCCTTGCTTCCGATTTTGGTCCGGAGCTTCTCCCTTCGGTGGTTTAGTGTTCCTGTATACCTCTTCGGATCGGACAAAATCGTCCACCCTTACCATCATCTCTTTCACCGTTCGGGGAATAATTTTAGAGAAACGCTTGGCTAGCTCAGGGCACTTGTGGGCATTCATGAAAAAGGAAATACGCATAACCTCTGGGACTCCCGGTATGTAACTGGCCTCGTCCGTCCATCGTTCCTTGAAGTCCGGAAGTGTTTCATTGGCATTCCAAACTATCCGCGTTATTTCGGTCGGGTCTCTTACCCCCTTTTGCCGAAGGGAGAACCTAGTGACAAATTGCTCATGGAGGTCCTCCCAACTATCTATACTCCCGGGGTCCAGTCGGCTGAACCACCCCAGTGCCGGACCATCAAGTGTCTACTGGAACATACGACACCACACCGGCATTGGCCATTCCCCTTGCTGTCCGGCCCCAGCGAATCGAGTGAGATGATCATCAGGGTCGGTGGATCCATCGTACAACTTGAGAGTGTTCGGTAGGGTATACTTCTGCTCTGAATACTGCACTATCCTCTGTGTGAAAGGGGAACGAAGGGTTTCCTTATATGGTTTGTGAAGGTCGTCGTTCGGTTTTTCCACGGCCTTGCCTTTGTTAGGCGCGTCTCCCTCTTCGCCGAAATCAAGACGAATGGGTTTCAGGACTGACCCACCGAGGGCATTTTGTTCTTTGATTAAATCTTTCAGGATCGTGACCTGGCCGAGGATCAAGTCTTGCAAGCTAGGTGTGTTATTGTTGTTTACGTTGTCTTGATTTTGGTTTAGGTTTGGGTTTGTTTCGGTGTTATTGTTGTTACTTGGTCCATCCTCTCCGCCTTGGTTCAACGAAGTTTGGAAGGAAGGGCCTGTCATTGTTTAGTTTGGGTAGAATGAGCAAAGGGTCCCACGGATGGCGCCAATTTGTTGAAGTAAAATCCTGCGCCTCGGACTTATCTAGTAAAGTCCTTTAGGTAACGAGATCCGAGGTGACCTGCACAAGTAAAAGCACACGTTAGCCTCGCCCCGGGTGTTATCCCAGGACCAAGCTCCGGTGTGAGAATGAGTACCGAGGGGGTGAGATAATAAATGTGTGTGTGTGTGTGTGAAAGTAGGTGTTGATTAGTTGAAATAATAAATGAGGTTGAGGGTATTTATACTACCTCAACCTTGATACCTGGTTGTACTTGAGTACAGTACCCCGCAGACCTAAAGCCTAGCCTAGTTGGTAGGTGTCAGAGTTCGCACTAGACAAGATCCCTTGAAACCAGGGTGACGGCGCAAGTACAGTGTTCTCTTCGTCTGTCGTTCGGCCATACACGTGCCTCTCAGCTCATGCCGCCCGGACACATACGTCAACATCTTCCTAAAAAGCCCTAAGCATAAAACACGATGAAAAAAGTTATATAATCAGCGTATTCATAACCTGCTTTGCTCACACTATTGTTTATGTATAGAAACTCTTCAAATGTACTCTTCACCAGTGATGAGCCTGCCTATTTGTTCTAATGTTCTAATGCTTCATAACCTGCAACATGTAGTTACTTTTAGTATCTTACAACAATTTTAAGTGCACAATGCTAGACAAACATCACTTATCAAATAGTCTGCTAGACTGCTATTAAGGCGGTGTTTGTTTTTTAAGAGGCTCTGAATCTGAATCTGAATCTGAGGCGTAAATGTCTGAATCTGACCACATCTGAACGGAAAAAGAAAACTCATGTTTGAACCGCACATTTGCTTGCTCGTACTAAAAATTTTTTTTGGTTATTTTTCTGTCAACAAGAGGCATTAAGACACCCCTCTCAAGTCTAGACCATTAAGATCTTACTGCCTCTGACTGCGTCTGAACGGAAAAAAAAACAAACGGTCTGAACGGCAAAAATGTCTGACCTCGTATAAACGGTTCAGATTCAGAGGCTGTTAAAAGCTTCTTTTTAAAAAACAAACACAACCAGTAAACCTACGTCCTACAGAGTATTTGAGTCATTTAATGGTAAAATTATTCATTGTATCAGACAACCCTATAGTCAATATTAAGATAAGCATGAAAAACAAAAAATGCATTCAAATCGACTTGAAAAGTTTTCTAAAAATATAAAACTTTTTTTCTTGGCACTGTTCGATAATTCATTGCACTTTTTACTTGTATAAATTATCATTTAATTATGTTTTGAAGATTTCAACGCACTTTTAGAGACAAAAACCCTATTTTTTTTAGAAGAAAACAAAATTGAATATTAGAAAGAAAAAAAAATCTACAACTAAACAAAACATGTTTAGTATGATG
Organism: Artemisia annua; assembly: GCA_014162995.1. Lineage (NCBI taxonomy): Eukaryota > Viridiplantae > Streptophyta > Magnoliopsida > Asterales > Asteraceae > Artemisia > Artemisia annua. Next base: position 118,924 of record LBNU01023692.1, read on the forward strand.
TTGCGTGACCTGTTAACTAGCAGTTAAGTGTGACTATAAAAATCCGTTCAAGCCCATAGCCCATTGATTTTTCAAAATAACGACTCTAGCCCATAACTTATCTATTTTTTTCTTTACAGAAGCCCATGAATTATTGTTTTATCGTTAATTTCATGTTACCCGCTAATTTAGGCTCTTTATCAAGCGAGGCTAGCATTAAAAGGAACGAGAATGGCGCCGGCCGCCGCGTTGCGGGCGGGCCTTTTTTTTTTCGTTGTATTTTTTTCTTTTTTTGGGCGGAACGATTTTGTAGAAATAAAGTAGAATAAATTTTTCTTTGGTACGTATAAAAATTGACAGTGGTTGAAAACACGTAATATTGTAATTGTGGTTTGCGGTGTATTTTGCATAAGTAGTACTTGCTTTGGATGCAAAGAGTAGGTAAAAGGTGTAAAAAATACTGTAAAAACAACCATATATTTGCTGTCAAAAAAATCGACATTTTTGCGAATCAAAATGTTTAAAATCTGATGTAAAAACAGCAGCTAAAATCTGTAAAAAAACAGCATTAAAATGCTGTACAAAAATTATAAATAAATACTGTAAAAAAAATAGATAAAATTTTAAAAACTTATGTATAATTTACTTTTGTTTATATGGAATTTCTTCATGGGTTTTTTTTAGTTGTAAGTGGGCCTAAGAGTTTTCAAGGGTCATTGGGCTGTAATAAAAGAGGTCCTTTTTTTTGCTGTATGTATTAAAGGTTTCATTTGGTTAACGGTTATATGTTTTGTCTTAGCTGCTTCTATTTGGGGAAAAGAAATTGGGCATAAACACTGTGTCAAATTAGGGTTTTCGTTATTGCCAAGAAAGATGCCGCCTAAGTATCCGAAGTCTTTGGAAATCGCTAATCAGATTGGTGATAGGCGAATTGAGAGAGTGTTAGAAGCTATTTTTCTAGGGAGCAGAAGGCTTATCTCTGTGATGAAAGCTGCTACAATGAAAGGATTGAAGAAGTCAAAATTCGTATTGAAGAAAGGCATGAGATCATCAAAGAGCTGAGGAGAATGGGCAGTGACGTTGTTTTTGATGAATGTTTGGCTGATTTGAAGGAGGCAGAGCATAGGGATTTGGATGAAATTGGGTGGTTGATTAAGAGAAGCTATGCTGCTTCTTTACGTGCTGCTGAAAAAGGAAGGACTGTGAAGAGGCTAAGGAGATTCTAAGAAGGTCGCTTTTATGTATGGCTTTTGTATGTTTAACTTTGTAGAACTGGTGTTAGCTTTTGTATGGTTTAGTTGGTAGAAGTATTAGCTTTTGGTGTAGTTGTTGTAGGACTATGAATGTAATGTATGGTATGCGCGTTGAACGCATCGAATTTCCAGTGTAGCTGGAATTTGTTCAATGTATGTGTTAATATCAATAAAAGTATGACTTTTAGGTTTGTCTAATGTATTGTGATTATAGCAAGATTCATGGATCAAAAAATTCTGAAATTGTATTATATTATACTGTTGCCATGGTCGCCATTTTATTACGCAAGTTATTCGCCTATATAATATTAGGGAATGCATTTGCTTATATAATTGCTATTCAAGAGACATCATATAGTATTTATACCAGTAATAAGAAATGTTTGTTGTATTTGAAGCCCTAAACTTTTTGTATTGAAGTTAGGCGTGTAGAATAAATCTGCAACGACCAAAAGAATTTCAGTGTATTTATATAGGACCGTTGCAGAAAGTAATATCGCTGTATGTACTGAGATTTTCACACGGGTAACAAATGCACTGCTATTTTCAATGACTTGTCTTACAAAAAATTGATGTATCACAAAGTAGTATTTCTTATTGGTTAATGAGTGGAATTAAGTGCAGGTCTAGAAGCTAATACTTTAAACCTATTATACATTGAACATGACAGGCATTGGTACGTGCAGCCAGTTTACAAAATACATAAGCAGATTCATGTTATCTGCATAAAAGTTGCACACATAAGTTTCAGTGTTCAGTACTTAAACATAGTTCTACAGATTATTGCTTTAAAAGCTAAGTTATTATTATACATAAGTGGCTGCGGTTAGCCTTTTGCACACTATGCGTTGCAAGCTGTCATGATTACTTCTCCTTTTTGGATTTTTTGGGAGTGGATGTTGTGCTTGTATCGGGGCTTTCTTGGAAAAGGGGTTTGCGGGCAGTTTTTTTGGGCGATTGATTGGTTGTTTTGGATGGTTGCACTGACGTTGGCAGTTCTGTTGCCGGTGTGGTGGGAGGTTCTTCATTTTTTGCTGGCGAAGGTGGGTGAGAAGGTGGAGGCATGGTTGGTGGAGACGGTGTTTCAACTCTGGATGATGGTTTAGGTTTGATCTCTGTGATAGGCACTGCAATAGTGGCTTCTGGTGCTATAGTAAGTTGTTCAGCTGATGTGGTTTCTTTTGGAGAGTTAGTGGCACTTTCCGCATCTCTTGGAATTGGTGCAGTTATTAGTGGCAAGTTATCCCAACAGGTATCTAGAATAAAAAGTTGCTTTTCTTTTGTAGAATCTGGATCGAAGTGGAGCTGGTAAATTTTCCTTGTTCCTTGTAAAGCAAGTATCTCTGCTGGGTATTCGTACGGGTCTTTCTCAGTTAGTGTTTGCAATAACTGCTTGCAATCTTTGAGAAGTGAGTTTGCTTCATTACTAAAGCAAGTCATTGTGACAGTTCCTGTGCCGTCAGATAATTGGACCCTAAAGCAATAGCTTTAAAAAGAATACAGAAAAGTTTATTAGCGAATTGTATGTGGCTGTTGTAAATAAAAAGTTGTTTGTTAATGTTATAAGTTACCTGTAAATGAGGTCGTTTTCAGAGGTTGGTTGTTTGCAATGGCTGTGCGGTAAGCGTTCAGATATCTTCGTTTTACAATCGCTGCATTTTTTGAAGAACCAGGGTCTCTTTCTTTCGATTGAGGTAATAGTTGCATCGACGGTAAAACGTACATACTGTATCATAAAAAAAATTGTAGTTGTTTGTTTTATTGTTGTCTAATAATAAGTGTATTGAAGAATGTAGATTACCTGCTGGTTCTGTGGGTTTTCGGCTATCAAATCTGCCAATGTCACACGGTTTCGGAGTTTTTCCTGCTGCGGGTCTGCAAATCTTTGGTGCTGGACATTTGTTATCAGTGGTGGGTCAATAAACTCTTGATACCTGTAAGTGGTTTTACTTGTTAGTATAGTTTTTTTTAGTGCAAAGTTACTGTTAGTGTATGTAAGTATTTTCTTACACGCTACGGATTTCATGATATTCTGCTATGTTTGGATTGAAATAGTAGCATGTTGCATATGTTGCCGAAAGTTGAAGTCCTGTATTATTTGTGACAAATGGTTGTTAGTAAAGGTAAAAGGGTGAATGTTAAGTAAAACTTATTAGTTTACCTCCGTAGTGTTTCACTAAGCAAAGAGCTAACTGCCATAACAACCGGCTTGTCAGCTCTGTCGTATTCTTCTTTCCTAAAAGTAGTCGCATCTTCATTCCACAGAGTAAATCGCACAATACGGCCACTGTTATAAGTAAATGTTATTTGTCAGAAGTACTGTTGAAATGTATTTTTAAAGATAAAAGGAGAGTATTTACTCTAAATTTTGTATGCCAATGTCTCTCCAAATTGTTGAATCCATTGTTCGTTTGATTGGATGTTGCAAATCAGTGACATACTGAACACAACCTATGTAATCTGTAAAAAGGTAAAATGAATTAGCATGTTTAGTAGGTAAATTTAGTTTCCGTATGTATGTTTCGTGTACCTGTTAGCAGCCCTTCTTTCACATCAACTTTATTATAGAGGTTTCTGTATTGCGTGAAGTTGAAATAGTGGTTTGGAAATCCTGTATCCGGTATTTCTTTAATATCCGTATACGTTCCAAAGACCAGTGAAAGTGAGTGAGGAACAACTTGCATCCATGGCCTGGCATTCTGAAACCCAAATCCAGTTATCCTGTAGGTTTTGTTTGTTTGAAGGAGGGCGTTGAATTTGTTTTTTTCGCGTAAGTTAACGTTTGCTTGTATAGCTCCCCCCTATAATTGTAACAGAGTATAAAAGTTAAACGCATTCCTTTTTTGTTTGTTGGTCTCTATACTTGGTATATAATTAAAGCAGAATATAGAAAGATGGTGTATACCTGGCTATCGATTAGCATGCAACAGAATATAACCGGTTTCCCATGTTTGTTTGTTGGTGTCCATTTTCGGTATGCTTTTACATGGATGGCTTTGTCAGTATCTGTGAGTTTTAGGTCGGAAAGGTTGATGGTGTCTTGCTGTGTGATAATTGACTTGCCTTTAGACTCGGATAGTGGTACAATGCTAGAGCTCTGTTCCATTTTCCTGTATATGAGACAAAAAAGTAAGAACATCAGTGGAATTATTAGTGTGGAAATAAGGCAGATAACACATAGAATCATGGTGCATGCAAACAAAAGATAAGCATATAAGGTTAATGGTAATAGGATAAAGATATGCTACATACAAAGTATAAGAAGTAAATGGTTATGCTAACAGTTAAAAAGGTAATATCGTTGGGATCTTTTTAGTGCATCAGTGTATATTAAAAGGAAAGGTGCAGGCGTGAGCGACCTGTGTAGGTGTAATTGTGTGTAAAAAATCTTTGTACACAATGTTCTTCGTTGTATTCTCATTACTATTTTGTTGCTGTTTGATCAGCATTCTCAGCCCTTCAGGAGACGTCGCCCGTGACAGTGCAACGTAAAGCTGCCCATGACCAAATACAGGTTCAGGTAAGTATACACCTATTTTCTTTAATGACTGGCCTTGACTTTTGTTGATCGTCATGGCATAGCATATCTTCACTGGAAACTGTGTTCTTTTAAATATGAAGGGTAGCTTCTCGTCTCTGTTATTTAACAAAATACGTGGAAGATAAACCTTTTCATTTATTCTAGTCCCAGTGATAATCTTTGCTTGAATAAGCCTCGTGTAGACTTTTGTGACAATCATACGCGTACCGTTACATAGGCCCCCAGCTAGGTTAAGGTTCCTAAGGAGAATTATAGGTGCACCTATTTTAATGTTAAGGTTATGTGGCGGCATCCCTGAAAATGAAAGAGTATTAAGGTACTCTTGAGGATATAAAAGCTCCGTTGCCCCGCCATCGTTTGTCTTTGGTATAGCTTCATCGATACTTGCATAACTATATGTATCTCCCTGTAGCATATCCAGGACCTTTGAATTTATAGCATCAGCAGTTTCATTTTTAGGACACACTATAACTTTTTCTTGTAAACCTGCTGCAGTCGGCCTTTGCAATGTGTCCTCGTCATATATAAAATCGATCAGTTCCTGCATTGCTGTATTGCTATCCTGAATACAATATTTGTCTGGTATTTTTACCCAACTTGTATCGCTTGATTCATTCTCATCTGGTAGGCCAATGGTACCATCTCCTATTTGTAGTAACCATTCAGAGAACTCACGAACTGCGTCACATTGTTCGCTGGAAAGACCTGGTTGCCGGAGTCTCATGTTCTCTTTAAGCCTCATGATCTTAAAGTATGGCCATAAGTACGATAGTGTTATTGATGAACCAATAATTTCAAACTTTGAAGCCTGTTTCTTTACGGGTAACGTCTGCCTGAAATCCCCACCTAAGACAACTGTTTTGTCACCAAAAATACTCCCTGGACGATCAAGGATGTCTCTTAATGTCCGATCAAGGGCTTCAAAGCATCTTCGATCGTTCATTGGAGCTTCGTCCCATACAATCAGATCTGTGTACTTTAGTAACTCGGCAATTTGCGTGTTCTTTTTGATTGTGCAAACAGACTCATCAGTTAAGTCAAGCGGCAGTTTGAACCTTGAGTGTGCTGTTTGTCCAGACGGAAGTAGTAACGAAGCGATACCTGAAGAAGCAACCGCCAAAACAATTTTTCCATCGGCTCTGAGTGTAGAAATTATGCTCTTCCAGACGTAGGTCTTTCCTGTACCTCCATGGCCATAAACAAATATAAGTTTTTGTTGCCGGTTGTTTACAGCATATGTGACTTCTTCGAAAATTGCTCGCTGTTCACTGTTTAAATGGTTGACCAATCTTTCACTTTCATTTCTCAACAGATCCCGGTTGTAGCATCTCTCTTCCATTATTGCCCTGTTGTTCAGGATCTTTAATAAGTGAGGTGGTGGTGGGTCGATGCCAAAGTCTTTGACTGATTTGCCGTAGAATGTAAGGATTGCGTGTAGTTCATACATAAGACCGCCGTGCAAATCGTCAGAATTAACATCCAGAGTCCGTATGTGTAGCATGTCTGATAAGATTAACGGAATATCTTCAGACATAGAATCTGCATGGGACTGCAGTAATGTAACTGGGTTCGACACATCACAAAAGATGAGGATTTGGCAAAAAAGATGTCGCATCTGTGATGCGGTTGCTGAGAATGAAGCTTCTTGTAACGCAATGTTCCATTCTTGGTCACCTCCCAAGAGGCCCATTGCTTCACATGCTGCCCTGTTTGTAGGATATACGATGCCTTCAACTGTACGGGTATGCTTGAATGATTCACGGCCTTTTTGATGACAGAGTAAAAGGCGCAAGTAGAATACATCTCCAGAGGTAGGGTGAATGTATGTTAGACGACCAACAGTGGAATTCGTACCACGCTGCCTACGTTGCCAGTATTTCCCTGTTGCGTGCCATACAAACTCTTTAGGGAAGCTTAGGTATGTTAAATGATGACCGTCCACATTATGGGTGTTGTAGTTGAACCATTCGGTTAACGTTGTTCTTTTGTTGCATTCATTGTCGACAATGTCTTGCAATTGCTGTTGTCTTCTAAAATTCACGCGCTGCATGTTTTCAAGGTGAACAGCAAGGATCTGGACTGGTGGATCTCTGCTATGTATGCTAAAACCAAGGATTCTCCAGCATGCCTCGTGTGGGCCGATGAATCGGGCATCTTGGAAGTTCTGGATCTCATCAACTTGTAGTGTACGTTGGCTTGTTGATGGGCCTGCGTCTCCAAGGCTTCTTGTAATCTGAGCAACTATCCGGTCAGTGCCCTTGGAAATATATTTAAACAAATATTTTATGAGCATTGACCATTGACAGTATTCGACGTTGATGTGTGCGTAGAACCTCATGCATAAAGATCGATTGTAGGGAACAACATATCCGTTATCTAGGTCGACATTTTGTTTGACTGTTTCAATACCTGAGGCTCTTCTTCGATAATGAACGTAACCTTTACTGTCAATGAATGTTGCAGGACAGAAAGGTTTTGGAAAATTCTTGCTGCACTCGTCGCCACGGCGCATGCACGGTGCTGATTTATTTACAATACCACACGGGCCGTGCATCATAAACTCTGCAACAACTCTATGGCCTTCAGGATCAACCGCCGGATCAGGCAACTCTGCGGATACATATAAGTCAATATCTTCGTCTGTGTGTACACGGTAAGATTCTTTGATCCATACTAATAGATGACAATGTGGTAGTCCTCTTTTTTGAAATTCAACTGTATATAAAACTGCAAATGAACAATACTAATGTAAGGGTTAATTAGCTGGAATATTTGAAAGAAGACATGCAAATAATCTAACTAAAAAGTACCTGCTTCAACATATCCAAAAGGCCTTGAATCCCTTAAGAATTGCACTAAATCATGTATCTTTCTTTCGAAAACACGGTCGACGATATCAGGTCTGTCTGCAGCTGCCACGTGCGGGAAAGACTTCATGTAATCTTGAATCTCGGGCCAGTTAACATTGCAAGTAAACGTAACGAAAAATGACGGGTTCCCATGAACACGGCATATAGCCAAGGCATCCAAATAGTGGCTGTACATGTAGCGAGGGCCTCCGACAAAAGATGAAGGAAGTATTGTCCGTGACCCTACATCCGAACCGTCTCGATCGCCGCGTGAAATAGCATCATATAGACCTGCCATGTACTCGTTCCGAATATCGTTCTGATTTTTCCTGATGAAGTCAAGTCTTGATTGTTCGATACTACAATATGCGGTGACGACATACTGCTGGAATAGCCTTCCACTCCTAGTTAGTAAGCTATATTGATTAAGACGGTCGTGGATTTCATACGCGTAATACATTTTCATCGACATGACTTTAGGTGGATCTGATGGTATGCCGGCTGCAGTTAACAGGAAACGATTCAAATGGTAGCCTTCCTCACCATATATAAAGATCAATGGAAACTGGAGTGACATATATGAAGGGTTTAATTTGCTAATTCGTTGTGGCTGACCGTCGGATTGTTCAATGATAACGTCAAATTCACTTTCTACATCTGCGCCACCTTCAAAAACAATTGCTCCAATCGAATCACCCGTTGGCAACTCATGCTGCTTTGATCCTGCGACGCCAAATAGGTGGACTTTAAATTGTGGAATATCGGCATCAGCCATTTTATCCCTTGCTGTTCTAAACAGACGGACCAATTCATTATGCTCGTCCAATAACCAAATTAAACCTTGCACTATATCTGCACGCAGACCTTGTCCACTTTTTTGAAAATGCTCAAGGCGATTTGCGACCTCATTTTGTGTATCGTAGATGTATAACTGCAGGAACTTTGGCCGTTTATTTAGTTCCGGTAACATGGACCCAATCCAATGGTAAATTTGACCAGAAACTTTGAACACATAAGGACCGCGTCCGTTGTTTACAGAATTGTCTATCTCAGCCCCTAAAGATGTCATTGCAAACATCTGGTTATATGCTCTGATATTTTCCATAAAGTGCCGATCAGTGAAAAGGTACTTAATATATTCTGGATACTGACGATGAGTATCTATCTTAACTTTGCCAGCGTTGCAACACTTATGATATTCTGGCCGGCCTGATCGTGAGGAGCTGATCCTTTCATCATACCAGAATATTGCTTTGCAATGCCGGCATATTTTATCAGGTTGACCCATATGAATGTAAGTATCTGGAGGACCTGCAATTAGGAAACGAAAAAGAGAGAAACATGAACAATAAGATAAGAAAGAATGGCAAAAGAATCATGATAGGTATTTTATTATAGATATAAAAGGAAACATATAGAATTTGCAATGTACCTTGCCTCACATTTGCACGACTACCACGTGTGCGATGTGAATGGTGTTGCCTTTCTTGCGAAGAGTACATTCTAACTGAAAAAAATAGGAGGTATGTTAGTATGTATACAGAAAGTGTGTAAGAAGATGGTAAGGGAAAAAAATACCCTAGGATTGATGCACTCGGCCGCTGTTTTTTTGTGCAAGGTTTGATGAATGAGGTTGATGAGTTCTCTGCCTAGTAGACCGTTGTCTTTGTCCTGAAAAAAAGAATGTGCTTATTTATAAGCAGTGTATTAAGATGTACTGAAAAGAAAAATGGAAACAGAAAAAGAAAATACCGTCATTAGATGAGGAGCCAGCATTTTGTAAATCAATTATGGAATTTAAATGGCGTTTTTTGTGCATAGCATTGGCGGATAAAGCAGGTTCTTCAGTGTCATTGTTTATCTGGCAACCTTGTTTTGCTGGAACAAAGGCAATGAACAAAAGCATAAATACACAACATGATGCACAGACTAAAAAAAGAATGTGGCTTACATTTTACATTTGCGATGTTCACATGCCCATCATCAGAAGCGTCATGCACCTTGCGTTTTCCCTTATGTAGCGAACACGCATTTTTTTCAGTACATTCATGAGTTCTCTGCCTAGTAGGTTGCTGTATTTGTCCTGGAAAAAACAATGTACTAATTTATAACCAATTTCTTAGGATGCATTTAAAAAAAATAGTAGCACAAAAAAAGATTTACCGTCATTAGATAAGGAGCCACGATTTTGTAAATCAATTTTGGAACTCAGATGGCGTTTTTTGTGCATAGAATCGGCGGATACAGCAGGTGTTTCAGTGCGATTGTTTACCTGGCAATTTTTTTTGCTGGAACAAAGCGAATGAACATGAGGATAAACACACAGCGTGATGTATAGGATAAAAAAATAATATGCCTTACATGTTACGCTCGCGATGTTGGCATGTCCATAAACGTCGGTTGAATCTCTAGTAAAAGGGTAATGTTCATCAGAAATGGCATGTAACTTGCGTTTCCCTTTATCTAGTGAACGGCTATTATTTTTGGCAAAAGTAGGTGCAATCGCCGCTTGGCTTTCTTCCACACAATTAACTGGAGACAGGAAAGCAAATAACTTTAGAAAAAGAAAGATGTTTAAAATATCAACTAATGTAATAGGCGCGCACCTGTTTTCTGGTTAGCTGATTCAAGTATGGCATCAGCCATATTCTGGTAGCCTTAGCTTTCCTGGCTCGCAATTTCTTCTTGAGCATTACGATAAGACAATACGGTATCCATATCACCCAATTGATGCTGTGAACCAGTTTTTTCTGCATAGGCATGGAAACCTAGCGGTGCATCGGCAGCTAACCTGTCGGATTTTATAGGTAGGTCCATCGTATATGTATTACTTCCTACCACTTTCGTTTCACCATCTATATTATAACCCCCGTCCTCTCCATTATGATTGTAGTCATCCTTACATGGTAACGGCCCAACAGAACCTACCCTACACCTCGCTTTTTGTTTCGTCTTCATATCGTTATGAAAAAATTACAAAATACTTTGCAAGGAACACAATGTTTGAGAAACTACTTCGCCAGGTAAATTATCAGCAAGAATATGCATCAAACATAGTACAATGGTATTTCTAGCATCATATTTAGCAAATCTAAAGGCATTTCTTAGAAGTCAAGGAATGTATGCATGGTCTAAAAGGCACATATCTAAGCATCATGCATCTTTAACTGGAAAAACCCTACGCACAGACATAAGGTAAAAAAAATGAGCACCAATCTGCAAGAAAACATGCATATGCATAGATTACCTTGGAGATACCTCTTATAATATTCACTACAGCGTGTCACCTGCAAGTTAAAGAAAACCTTTTTAAAGTGGACAAAGTAAAACCGCAGAAGATAATATAAGATGGCAAGAAAACATGAAACAAATGGTGTTCACCTGCTTTAGATAACTCCTTTGGTAAATGTATATATATATTTTTCTTGCGTGTGAATTTCTGGTTTTAACTTAAGTGTCTACCCTTGTATGGTTAGAAACATTGGAAGAGAAACTTCTTATGGTACTTGTGAAATAGTATAAAGTAGCAAAATTTCTTAGTGTACATAGGAAATTGCAGCAAACATGGATGTTGTACCCGGTATAAGATCACAGCCGCACAGATCATGTGTTTAGGTGAAAAAAGGACATTCACAGCAAAATAAAAGGTTTGATCATCGACGCGTGTATAGGTTAGGAAAATTATTCACGTATTTTCAGCAAAGTATATACTTATCCCGTATTAGTGAACACTTATGGGCTTTTAAGTTATGAAATCGCCAGGCCCAAAAGCTAAGAGGCTAACAAAAGAATGAAAAAGGGCCAACTACTGGGCTGCTTTAATTTGGTGGGGAAACAATGACAAATACGGCGTCGTTCATGTTCTCGTTTAATAATATATATAATGTTTTACTTTCACTTAACTTTTATTTACTAACAAATCATATTAAGTTTTTAAACACATAAATGTTATATTCAAACTTACACAAAGACATTTTAATAACAAAATATTGAAACTGATTTTGGTGTCACTGCTAATCAATGTTTTATAAATGTGTCATACTTGACACCATTTGTTTTTCTGTGTAGCGAATAAATTTTTTTGCTTTTCTGTACATTTTTTTTTTTTTTTTTTGTCTTTTTGAACTTTTATGGGTATTGAAAACCTGTGATAACCATTTTGCCTTGTGAATTTGCAAAAATTGCATCCACCGTCCCTTAAACTTTTTTATATGCGTTTTAAACTTTTTTAAAACATATATAAATGGTACCTATATTTTAGCCAAAATAGCNTTTTTTTTTTTTTTTTTTTTTTTTGATCCACTTCATATTGTTTTGACCCGTTACACTTTTATCTACGTTTTTTCTACGTGTTTTTATATACATTTTTATGTACGTTTTCGTCAGTTTTTATATGTTTTCATCTGTTTTTATATGTTTCGTCTGTTTCATACTTTTTCATCCGTTTTTATACGTTTTTGCCCGTTTTCATACGTTTTCGTTCGTTTTACTACGTTTTCGTCCATTTTTATACGTTCTCATCCGTTTTTATACGTTTTCGTCCGTTTTTCTTACGTTTCCTAACTTTTCATATGTTTTCGTCCTTCTTACTATGTTTTATTTTTTTGTAACCATGATTTCTGACCTTTTTGTCGACTAATCCAAGGAGTTTGAACCCACCGCTACGCGGACTTAAACCAGGTAAAGCCCCTCCCTTTTCAGGATATTGGCGTGGCCACTTAAGGATGTTTGCACCAGGCAGGAATTGAACTTGAGACCCCACACATTTTAAAGTGATAGCTACAAGCCCTTTGAGTGATAGTCACAGGTCCTTTTTAATATGTTTTGGTCCATTAACGTTTTCATCTGTTTTTATACGTTTCCGTCCATTTTTTTATGTTTTTATCAGTTTTGATTCATTTTTATACGTTTTTGTCCATTTTTATATGTTTTCATTCTTTTTCATCCGTTTTCTTACGTTTTTGTCCGTTTTACAATGTTTTGGTCCATTTTTATACTTTTTAATTAGTTTTTATACGTTTTCATCAATTTTTATACGTTTTCTAACGTTTTTATGTGTTTGTATACGTTTTCGTCCATTTTTATTTGTTTTCGTCCGTTTTTATCAGTTTTGGTTCGTTTTTATACGTTTTCGTCTGTTTTTATACGTTTTCATTCGCTTTTATTCATTTTCTTACGTTTTTATACGTTTTTAACCATTTGTGTACGTTCATATACGACCCGTTACGTCTTTATACATTTTTGTCCATTTTTGTACATTTTCTTACGTTTATATATGTTTGTGTACATATGAAAACGGATAATGATTGTTAATGACTATTAAAAAAACGTATGAAAGAATATAAAACATATAAAAACGCATAAAAACTTATAAAAACGGATGAAAACGTATAAAAATAAACGAAAATGCATAAAAATGTAACGGGTCGTACATGAACATAAAAAACGGATTAAAACGTATGAAAACGTATAAAAACGGACGAAAATATAAAAAAAATGAAACGTATAAAAACGGATGAAAACGTATAAAAACGGACCAAACCCAAGAAAAACATATGAAAACGTGTAAAAACGGACTACAACGAATAAAAATGGACGAAAACATATGAAAGCACATGAAAACATATGAGAACGTAAGAAAGCGTATAAAAACGGACGAAAACACATAAAAACGGATGAAAACGTATAAAAACGGATAATAACATATAAAAATGTATGAAAACCTAAGAAAATGGACGAACAAGTATAAAAACGGATGAAAACGTATATTAATAGACTAAAATGTAGTAAAACGGATGAAAATGTATGAAAATGTAAGAAAACGTAAGAAAACGGATGAAAACGTATAAAAACGGATGAAAACGTATAAAAAATGGACCAAAACGTATGAAAACGGGCTAAAACACATAAAACGGCGAACACGTATAAGGAATGGATGCAATTTTATCCAAACGACAGTGACCATTTATGTAATTTACCTTAGGGATGGTGGATTTCGCTAACCCACAGAGACCATTTATGTAACTTGAAAGGGTAAAGTGGTCATCACTAATCATCACTACCTATAAAAGTTCAAAAAGACAAAAAAAGAAAAGAAAAGGAAAAAAAAAGTACTGAAAAACAAAAAAAAAATTGTTAATTAAAAAAAAAAAAAAAAAAAAAAAAAAAAAAAAAAAAAAAAAAAAAAAAAAAAAAAAAAAAAAAAAAAAAAAAAAAAAAAAAAAATGATGTCAAGTATGATACCTTTATAAAATATTTGCCTAATTTAATTAATTATAACGATCATGACTAAGAATTTTGTTGCATATATTTGTTAAAAGAAGTTGTAGGACTGTAAAATCTATCAACTTTATCACACTTATATGGATGAGATATGGTGACTTGATGAATATATGTATGTGTTTTAGAGAGAGAAAGTAGAATGAAACTAGAGAGTATATTTCATATAAAACACACACTTACACACACAAGCACACCTTACAAATGAAGGTTTAGGTGCCTTATATACTTCCTTACATAAGGCTTTCTATGGGCTTGGCTCATGGACATGGGCTTTAGTGGATTTGATTACAAATGACTAACTAACATAGATTATAACATATTAGTTTAGTCCATGAGCCCGCTAACTTAGACTTTTACATATTTCTAACACACGACATAAAGTTCTAATAATGAGAATGATCATCACTTCCTTTTATATTTCTTTAATGTTAACAATCTCCCTCTAAGGGGTGGTCATTCGAATGATGCTCCACGTGATTAGATCTTTTTCTTCTTTGTCTTTGAACTTTGCGTGTCATTGTAGAATAGTCTTTAGTCTTTGTTCCTTCATGCTTTGTGATCTTAGATAAATGACTTTTCTTAGTTCTTTGTTATTGTGGTTGATTCATCTGCCTTTCGTCACATCTTTGTCTTTGAGGGTTAAAACGCCTTTCCAACATGCTCATACGTGTTTAGTCTTTAAGATACATATATTTTCAGTTCCCGTTCTTTCACACTAATCTTTGTCACTTTACTTTGTAGATCCTTTCACATAACATAGAATCCTTCTTTAAACTTATCTTTGCTTTGATCTTTGGTGAGAACTTTTCTTTGACTTCGCGATGTATGTATGAGCATGTGGAATCTAGTGTGGTGGTTGTACCTGCATAAAACAGTTAGCAATAAACATCCAGTACTTACAGGTTCGGAATTAGAGATTGTTAACAGCATAGTGTGAAAACTTTCTCTAACCCTTACCAAGGCCGTTCTCAAATCGGATACCCTCGAGAGAGCTTACAAGATCTACCGAAGTAGATCAACGATTGGGTGAGTCGCTGGAGATCACCCCACGACTGTAGACCGTTTGAAACCACCGCAAACACTAAGCATAACCCACAAGAGATTACCGAAGTGACCTGCTGTCAGGGCTGTTTGATGTTGACCCTGGCAGGATTTCCATTCAATCATTGAGAAATACATAAGTAAATCCTCTCATAAACGTTCTAGGCAGATTGCTAAGATCTGCGTAGGACTCGATAATTTACAACTGATGTCCATTGATGTAGAATCACCAGTGTAACAATAGTAAGTGTTCCTAAGAGATCGTTCGATGAATGTCGGGGCTCTAGACTCAATAAGTGCACATTTAGTCGTCGGAGGCATGGAGCAGAGGGCCTCCTTTTCAATATCAACACATCTCGGAGTGAGAGGTTGATAGATTATGCAAGGTTCTCCGTGAGAATGAAACAAGTACCTTTTGAGAGATACCCGAGTGGCTAGAAGGTTTAAGTGCAGCGCGTCACTGGGTCCATGACGTCTTGTCTTCAATACCGGTGTCACCTTAGTAACAACCAGTAGCATATGAGTTGAACCCGGTGTCTACCCTAAGGTTGAACATATGGAGGGCTATTTTTTCACCCTTTTTAATACTTTTCTTTTTAATTCTTCAACCCCTTCTTTCTCCTTTCATTCATTTACTCCTTTTTTCAATCATACCTAAGGACTTCTAATTCTAATCTATTGGGATTGTCCTTGGGTAGATCCCTCCGGCTCTGGCGGATCATTGGACATAAACCTAACATTAATCACCTTATTACTCCATGATTATCCTAGGTTTATTGATCACATACCATAAAGCCTTTTGTAAAATCTCTCAAAGTGTTTATGATTATANTTAATTCTTCAACCCCTTCTTTCTCCTTTCATTCATTTACTCCTTTTTTCAATCATACCTAAGGACTTCTAATTCTAATCTATTGGGATTGTCCTTGGGTAGATCCCTCCGGCTCTGGCGGATCATTGGACATAAACCTAACATTAATCACCTTATTACTCCATGATTATCCTAGGTTTATTGATCACATACCATAAAGCCTTTTGTAAAATCTCTCAAAGTGTTTATGATTATAAAACACATTTTTGTTAACACATTGAGAGTTTTGCAATTTTTGAAATACTCCCCCTTCACATGTGCTCATGAGTTTTTAACATAAATTTGCACATGTTGAGTAGAGTTTGCACTTTTGAATTGATCGACTTTCAGTGAACAAGACCGATTCGAGACACGTTTACATCACTAGTTAGACTAGCTTGAAATTATTACCCGGCCTAGTCAAGTTCAAAGAGAGTTTCTCGAATTGGTACTTTTCTACTTGGACAAATCCTTTTCGAGACACGTTTACGTCGCTAGTTAAAGAGATACATTATCAGCTTTTAGGTGACAACTAGCTCTAATAACTAACTTGAAGTTATTACCCGTCGAGGATAAGTCTTTTCGATTACTAACATTTTAAATTTCGTCAATTCGAGGGTTATAACTGAGTCTAGCTCTTTTGAGGTTCTGCCACAATCTTTAAACATCTTTGATCACATTTTAATCACGTCTTCTCCCCCTCAAAAATAGCATATCGTGATATTTTTGATATCAACGGATTAATAGAAAAAGCTTTTCGAGAGATAGACGGATTTGTTTTTGCATGAAGTCGGAACATTTTTTCTTTTTATGTTTATACTCCCCCTTAAAGAAAGCATATTGTTTAAACATAGAGTTTAAAATCAATTTTAAGGGTTTAGAGGGAGTTTTATTTTTTTTAAATACGAGTTATGTACTGAAATGTACACAAGTCTTTTTGTGAAACGAGTTTTTGCTTGAAATCTTTTCGTTTGTTTATACTCGAACTTTTTGAAAATGATTTCGGTTTTGAACATTCGAGTCCTGATCAGAAATAATCAGAAGTCATCATTGAAGTCCGTTAGTTGAAATCTTTTCGAGTTGAGAAACCCGGACCTAAGTTTTGAAAAGATTTCCCTTTGAAGCACGGGTTTCGTACTGAAGTATACGAAAGCCATGTTTTGAGAAAATTGAAGAAACGACATGTTTTAGAAAACATTTAGTGAACTCCCGCTCTAGCATATGTACATATCCGTGTCATTTTTATTGACATTTCTAGAAACGTACATAATATCGATTATACGAGAGACATGTCGTGAGAAGAATATTTTTGGATTTTTGGATTTTTGAAAATTTTCTACTTTTGTATTTTGTTTTTGTTGGTTTTTCAAATTTTGTATTTTGTTTTTCAAAAATATTTACAGCGAAGCGGTTTTGAAAACATTTTTCAAGAAGATTCAAGAAAACGTTCTAACTCCTCAGGGGTTAGGCTTCGCATGCCAATTCGTCGAACTAAATCATCAAACCTATCTTTTGGAAGGGCTTTAGTAAATAGATCGGCGAGTTGGTATTCCGTCTTAACGAAAAATAATTCAACAGTACCCTCTTCTACGTGCTCTTTGATGAAGTGATAGCGGACTCTAATATGCTTCGTCTTTGAATGATGAACGGGATTACACGAGATGGCTATGGCACTTTTCGAGTCACAATACAAAGGTATTCTGTCGAAAGTAAAGCCATAATCTGTGAGTTGTGTCCGCATCCAAAGAACTTAGGCACAACACGCAGATAGAGACACATACTCGGCTTCTGCGGTCGAAAGTGCAGTACAATCCTGTTTCTTTGACGACCAGCTTACTAGCTTTTCACCCAAAAATTGTGCTCCACCTGATGTACTTTTTGTTGTAACTTGATCACCTGCATGGTCGGCATCTGAAAATGCTGTTAGATTAAATCCCGAATCCTTCGGATACCAAATACCCATGTTAATGGTTCTTCTGTAACACCCCAAACCGGATAAGGGTCTAAAGTGTAACATTATGGTGTCATTTCAGAACATAAAGCGCAAGCGAAAGACTTAGCTCAATAAATTACAAATCTTGAGACTAAAAGGACTAATAATACAAATACCACCAAAACCAACTTCTAAAAGAAATGAAATAGTCAAACATAAATCTGAAATAAAATCCAAGAATACTAAGGTAGGGTTGGTCCACTAAAAGCTCCTACTCTCATCACTCAATCCCAGCCTCCAACTTGATACCTGCCGCAGGGAAAAGAAAATGCGGCTGAGCTAACGCTCAGTGAACAGATATAAACATATGAAAGATAACTGAATATAAACGAATAAATAAACAATCCAATGTGAACCTGCTGAGAAACAATGTCATAAAGAATATGAAGGGTCATATGAAAATGGAAATCAACGAATAGTCCAGAAATGGTAAAAGGGTAGTAATGGAAGTTGCTCAAGTACCAAAACAATCAATCAAACATTTCATATCACAATTCATTATACCGTCAATTCCTTTATTCATAAGTTGTACAAGGAGGGGAGACCTCTCAAGTACCAGAAGTGAAATGGAGTGCATGGCACACACTACCAATCACTAAGTCATTCAATATCCATTCATTCATTTAGCCTAGGATGCATCCATACGCTCCCTGCAAAACAGAATACATATGCAAGTACGAGACTATACATACATATACAGAATGGCCATATGCACCATAATCATTATAACAGAAGGGAACGCCGTGGATCAATCACACCTCCACAGAAAGTGTCATGCCATCGGTGCCTCGATGACACGCCCATGGTACCTCCATGAGTAGATAATACTTTGGACAATGGGTCAATTCAAACGGATCAAAATAAAAGGATCATAACAATGGAATCATATAAGGTGGATCATAACAGAAGGATCATATCAATGGTTCAAGTCAAGGGTTCATATCAACGGTTCATATCAAAGTAAACGGATCAAAGTCAATGAATACGAATCATGAGAAACGAATAATTAAACAAACGAACCAACTGATAACGATGTACAGAAAAGTGGTATCCAAAATATCCGTACCGATACAAAATACAAATGAAGGAATCTTTAAAAGAAAAGACTGAATATCCGTACCTTAATGCAATGAACGGAAAACAAACGAATCAATGGACGTTACGTTTTCTTCAACCAATCTACACGGATTATGGTTCATAACATATTTAGTAAGCTTCTACATTAGTCAACTTCGGGGTTTAAAAACATATTAAATGCCATTTAATGATCAAATAGGGTTACAAATACGTATTAAATATTATTAGGTTTAGGGCTTATAAAACACATTTAATTACACAATAACAATTGTAGGGTTTATAAAATCGTAATTTAAGTCTAGGGTTTTAAGGCATAATATATGTCATTTAATGATCCAAGTGTTAACCGAAATGTACCAATTATTATCAAGACTAAAGTAGATAATTTACGTTAGTTAATAACACAAATTCATAACACACAAATACCGTGATTATTATTACCTGATTAACTTTACGAAAATAAATACATCACGAATACCCATTTAATCCAAACACACTCTAAATTGAGCTAGTGGGCTCGGTCCATTTTAATACCAAACGCACACCTTTATATTTTTGGCTCGATGGACTTTGACTAAATAAAATAAAGAAAAAAAAACCAACGTGACCATCTTTTGTAAATTTCAATTTGAAATCAAAAATGAAATCTCATGCATGCAATCTTTTAACGTTTTCCAAACATGAAATCTTTTAACGTTTTCCAAACCGAACATGTAAACTAGTCGACAGAAACTACGGTCGAGCATATAATTTAGATAGCATGAGGTCGAATGTATAATCATAAAGGGTCGATCAAGTTTACATGGTCGAATGTGTACGCAAGGGGTCGACATATATAGGTCGATTACGAAACAATAATCTAAGGTCGAATTAAGGTCGGTAACTAACAAAACATAGGGTCGAAAACTAGTGTTGTTCATAATATTAGAAAGGTCGACATGTTTTAGTTAGTGTCGAATGGTTTTAAAAATATACTAGGGTCGAATATAACATGCAACAGAAACAAAGTTTGGTCAAAATTCATGGTTGAAATAAAAGGAATTCATGGGTCAATCAACATAGTTGAAAATTTAGAAAAGAAAAAGGATTGAATACCTGGTGAATCGACAAGAATAAAATGAACAAGATTCGTAGTGACACCCGATTTCAATATGCTCTAATCGTAGTCGATTACAATGACACAACAGTAGTTTTTTATATTTGTTGTTGTTTGTGTTTTTGTCGATGGAAGCAGCAAATGAAAAATAATTGGCACTCGACTTTTAAAGGCACATTAGGAGCGTATCACATTAAGGTGCCGTTTAGGATTTTTAAGTGGGTTTAAGTCCCATTATATGAAATCTTTAAATGGGCTTGTAATGGAATTAAATAAAAGTTTTAAAGAGTTTTAATTGGGTTCAATTAGGGGCCGGTTAGGGGAATAATTAAGGATTTAAGGATATTAATGGGCTCTTAAATATTTTAAATGATTTTTAGTTGTATTTGACATAGTTAATACTTTCTCTCTAAAAACTAAAATAAAATAAATAAACATATCGCAAAGTTTTAAAATTTTCAAATTTATTCGTAATTTTAGGTTTCCGAATTTTAGGGTTTTACAACTCTTCTCTTCTAAAAATAAAATTTCGTCCGCGAAATTGAAAAGAACCGGATAGAAACATACCAGATCACGAAAGAAATTGAAAACGATTCAAACGAACGGAAGGTTTGTTTTCTCATGACCCGATTCAGATGGTTCAAAACATTTCAGATTCTTCAATCGACTGATCATTTCAAACTCAATCCAACAGATGCGGAACATGTATAACAGATAACAGATCATAATCGTGAATATGAACAGATATGATGATAAGACAAAATTCCGACTTCAATTTATTAGCAGGTTCAAATCAGAAATTTTAGAAATATAACAGAAAATAGCATAAACGTATCAAGACGTAAAAGGAAAGGCATAAATAAAAAATGAACCGATCACTAATCACCAACTCACTTCCTCCTAGGACAATCAGTGATCGTATGCTCTATCGAACCGCATGCAAAACATGCTCCAGAGATCTTGTGGCAAGGTTTCCCTGGATGCCACTTCCCACATATTTCACATGTAGTAGTCGACTCAGAATCATGGTACCTCTGATCTCGTACCTTCGAAGCACTTACGGATCGGATGCGGTCCCCATCACGGTTTCTTTTGTTCTCCCTGTTCCTCTCACGGAGAAGTTCGATATTACGGCCCGCGTTTGCAACCTGAGCTACGTCTGTGAACTCTGTGTTCACAATCCCATCCAGAATCCATTCTTTCAGCCCCCATTTGAAGTGTGAAGCCTGCTCCTCCTGAGTTCTAGCCTTCGCCCCCAGAAATCCTGCTAACCTCATAAACCGCTTCATAAATTCATTGGTGGTTTCACTGTCTTCCTGGCGGATAGTATGGTACTCCCGCTCAAACTTTTGTTGTTCGGCTAGAGGAAAATACTGAGTAAAGAAGACATCACGAAAATCCGCCCAAGTCATATTGAGTACAAACTCATCACCTTTGGCCTGCTTATAGGCCTTCCACCAATTTAGTGCATCACCCTCTAAATTATANTACTCCCGCTCAAACTTTTGTTGTTCGGCTAGAGGAAAATACTGAGTAAAGAAGACATCACGAAAATCCGCCCAAGTCATATTGAGTACAAACTCATCACCTTTGGCCTGCTTATAGGCCTTCCACCAATTTAGTGCATCACCCTCTAAATTATAACCGGCCAAACGGGCCTTAAACTCATCCCCACAGTTCAACACTTCAAAGATCTTTTCTATGTGTGCAATCCAATTTTCTGCATCAACAGGAGTGTTGGTGGAGCTAAAAGATCGGGGCTTCTCCTTCCAAAACTTTTCCAACCACCCAGATATAGTAACTGGAGTGCCCCCACCACCAGAACCAGAACCAAAGGCCTCCTGACGGAATTCCTCAAAGAGTCGAGCTCGAAGTTCAGGCATTAGGGCTTCAATAGCCTGAGCAACAGCTGCGTTGAAAGCGGCGATCTCCTCTGGTGTTTTATTGATCGACATCTAAAAGGTCAATAAACGAATTAATGAAGACAAAAATCAGAGTTAATATCGAATATCGAATATGATAGGAAAAACAGTCAAAGCAGAAGGAAGCATCGAAGCGTAAAAGAGTGTCAAAACAGAAGGAATCCTAATGTCTACCCAATCCTCACAGGTCATAGCCTAAGCTCTACAGGTCAAAACCTGGCTCTGATACCAATTGTAACACCCCAAACCGGATAAGGGTCTAAAGTGTAACATTATGGTGTCATTTCAGAATATAAAGCGCAAGCAGAAGAATTAGCTCAATAAATTACAAATCTTGAGACTAACTAATAATACAATTACAATCAAAATCAACTTCTAAAAGAAATGAAATAGTTAAACATAAATCTGAAATAAAATCCAAGAATACTAAGGTAGGGTTGGTCCACTAAAAGCTCCTACTCTCACCACTCAATCCCAACCTCCAACTTTATACCTGCCGCAGGGAAAAGAAAATGCGGCTGAGCTAACGCTCAGTGAACAGATATAAACATATGAAAGATAACTGAATATAAACGAATAAACAAACAATCCAATGTGAACCTACTGAGAGTAAAGGTCATAAAGAATGTGAAGGGTCATATGAAAATGGTAATCAAAGAATAGTCCAGAAATGGTAACAGGGTTAGTAATAGAATTTGCTCAAGTACCAAAACAATCAATCAAACATTTCATATCACAATTCATTATACCGTCAATTCCTTTATTCATAAGTTGTACAAGGAGGGGAGACCTCTCAAATACCAGAAGTGAAATGGAGTGCATGGCACACACTACCAATCACTAAGTCATTCAATATCCAATCATTCATTTAGCCTAGGATGCATCCATACGCTCCCTGCAAAACAGAATACATATGCAAGTACGAGACTATACATACATATACATANGAGAGTAAAGGTCATAAAGAATGTGAAGGGTCATATGAAAATGGTAATCAAAGAATAGTCCAGAAATGGTAACAGGGTTAGTAACAGAATTTGCTCAAGTACCAAAACAATCAATCAAACATTTCATATCACAATTCATTATACCGTCAATTCCTTTATTCATAAGTTGTACAAGGAGGGGAGACCTCTCAAGTACCAGAAGTGCAATGGAGTGCATGGCACACACTACCAATCACTAAGTCATTCAATATCCAATCATTCATTTAGCCTAGGATGCATCCATACGCTCCCTGCAAAACAGAATACATATGCAAGTACGAGACTATACATACATATACAGAATGGCCATATGCACCATAATCATTATAACAGAAGGGAACGTCGTGGATCAATCACACCTCCATAGAAAGTGTCATGCCATCGGTGCCTCGATGACACGCCCATGGTACCTCCATGAGTAGATAATACCTTGGACAATGGGTCAATTCAAACGGATCAAAATAAAAGGATCATAACAATGGAATCATATAAGCTAGATCATAACAAAAGGATCATATCAATGGTTCAAGTCAAGGGTTCATATGAACGGTTCGTATCAAAGTAAACGGATCAAAGTCAATGAATACGAATCATGAGAAACGAATAATTAAACAAACGAACCCACTGATAACGATGTACAGAAAAGTGGTATCCAAAATATCCGTACCGATACAAAATACAAATGAAGGAATCTTTAAAAGAAAAGACTGAATATCCGTACCTTAATGCAATGAACGGAAAACAAACGAATCAATGGACGTTACGTTTTCTTCAACCAATCTACACGGATTATGGTTCATAACATATTTAGTAAGCTTCTACATTAGTCAACTTCGGGGTTTAAAAACATATTAAATGCCATTTAATGATCAAATAGGGTTACAAATACGTATTAAATATTATTAGGTTTAGAGCTTATAAAACACATTTAATTACACAATAACAATTGTAGGGTTTATAAAATAGTAATTTAAATCTAGGGTTTATAAAATAGTAATATAAAATAGTTTCTTTTTTTTTGTTTATATATTGCCGCCGTTCAAAAAAAAATCTAGGGTTTTAAGGCATAATATATGTCATTTAATGATCCAAGTGTTAACCGAAATGTACCAATTATTATCAAGACTAAAGTAGATAATTTACGTTAGTTCATAACACAAATTCATAACACACAAATACCGTGATTATTATTACCTGATTAACTTTACGAAAATAAATACATCACGAATACCCATTTAATCCAAACACACTCTAAATTGAGCTAGTGGGCTCGGTCCATTTTAATACCAAACGCACACCTTTATATTTTTGGCTCGATGGACTTTGACTAAATAAAATAAAGAAAAAAAAACCAACGTGACCATCTTTTGTAAATTTCAATTTGAAATCAAAAATGAAATCTCATGCATGCAATCTTTTAACGTTTTCCAAACATGAAATCTTTTAACGTTTTCCAAACCGAACATGTAAACTAGTCGACAGAAACTACGGTCGAGCATATAATTTAGATAGCATGAGGTCGAATGTATAATCATAAAGGGTCGATCAAGTTTACATGGTCGAATGTGTACGCAAGGGGTCGACATATATAGGTCGATTACGAAACAATAATCTAAGGTCGAATTAAGGTCGGTAACTAACAAAACGTAGGGTCGAAAACTAGTGTTGTTCATAATATTAGAAAGGTCGACATGTTTTAGTTAGTGTCGAATGGTTTTAAAAATATACTAGGGTCGAATATAACATGCAACAGAAACAAAGTTTGGTCAAAATTCATGGTTAAAATAAAAGGAATTCATGGGTCAATCAACATAGTTGAAAATTTAGAAAAGAAAAAGGATTGAATACCTGGTGAATCGACAAGAATAAAATGAACAAGATTCGTAGTGACACCCGATTTCAATATGCTCTAATCGTAGTCGATTACAATGACACAACAGTAGTTTTTTTATATTTGTTGTTGTTTGTGTTTTTGTCGATGGAAGCAGCAAATGAAAAATAATTGGCACTCGACTTTTAAAGGCACATTAGGAGCGTATCACATTAAGGTGCCGTTTTGGATTTTTAAGTGGGTTTAAGTCCCATTATATGAAATCTTTAAATGGGCTTGTAATGGAATTAAATAAAAGTTTTAAAGAGTTTTAATTGGGTTCAATTAGGGGCCGGTTAGGGGAATAATTAAGGATATTAATGGGCTCTTAAATATTTTAAATGATTTTTAGTTGTATTTGACATAGTTAATACTTTCTCTCTAAAAACTAAAATAAAATAAATAAACATATCGCAAAGTTTTAAAATTTTCAAATTTATTCGTAATTTTAGGTTTCCGAATTTTAGGGTTTTACATCTTCGTAGGTACCGAAAGATCCTTTTAACCTCTTTGAGGTAAAGTTCGGTA
This sequence comes from Artemisia annua, assembly GCA_014162995.1. Lineage (NCBI taxonomy): Eukaryota > Viridiplantae > Streptophyta > Magnoliopsida > Asterales > Asteraceae > Artemisia > Artemisia annua. The sequence continues at coordinate 144,191 of LBNU01023692.1, forward strand.
GGCTTTGCCTGAAACCGTACTATTAGGCAAACAGCAAATTGAATATCGGGTCGACTAGCAGTTAGGTACATGAGAGAACCGATCATGCTCCGATATTTCTTCGGATCGATGGGTTTCCCAAACAAATCAGCACCGATTTTTGGTGAAGTGACCATTGGTGTACCAACAGAATCACAATCTTCCATACCATGTTTTTTCAAAATCTCAATTGTATATTTAGCTTGATTTATAAAAATACCACTAGGGGATTGATGTATTTGCAAACCAAGAAAGAATTTTAGTTCCCCCATCATGGACATTTCAAATTTGCTTTTCATGAGATTTTCAAAATGTTTTGAATGTTTCGGATTAGTGGACCCAAAGATAATGTCGTCCACGTAAATCTGAACAATCAAAATGTCATCTTTGTACTTTTTGGTAAACAAGGTAGGGTCAATAGTTCCTTTGGTGAAGTTGTTTTTGAGCAAGAAAGATGATAGTTCGTCATACCACGCCCTTAGAGCCTGTTTTAAACCATAGATGGCTTTCTTAAGCTTGTAGACGTAGTCTGGATGATCTTTGTCGATGAATCCCTCTGGCTGACTCACATACACCTCTTCTTTCAGAGTTCCATTCAAGAAAGCTGTCTTAATGTCCATTTGATAGACTGTGATGTTTTTGTGAGCTGCATAGGCTAAGAAAATCCGGACTGCTTCCAATCTAGCTACGGGCGCGAATGATTCCTCGAAGTCTATCCCTTCCTCTTGCGGATATCCTTTAGCCACGAGACGAGCTTTGTTGCGAATTACAGTCATTTCTTCATCCATTTTGTTCTTCCACAACCATTTATGATCAAGAATACGTTTTTCAAGTGGTCGTGGGACAAGTTCCCAACTATCATGTAACTGGTATTGAAGAAATTCCTCCTGCATCGCTTCTATCCATGGGTTTTGCCATTGCTTCCCGAATGTTCTTTGGTTCTTTGAGGCTTATTGAGCAAATGTAGATACACAATTCGAGATCAGTGGCAAGTTGTCTCTTCGTCTGAACTGGCCTTGAAGGTTCACCAATAACTTGTTCAATTGGATGGTCTTTAGTCCATTGGAGTGTAGAAGGGTACCTTGGATTTAACATATGCGTGTTAGATGGTTCTTGTAACCTTGAAGAAGATTCAGCAGAGTCTGTTGCAAATGGGTTTTCAAATACTTCTTCTTCTTCTAACGCAGCATTGTTTGAATTATTTGTTGGTTCTTCTTGAGAAGTTGTGTTTTGATTTTGCTCATCAACTCTTGGTAGAACAATTTCAATAACCGGAGTTGTTGGAGTAGATGTTGATGATGTTAAGGGAGTTGGTGCTTCAGCTTTGATTGTGGTAGATGCATCTTGTGTTGGTGGTGGTGGTTGATGGTTTTGAGCGGGTGCAGCGGAATGATGTTGAGATGCATTTTTCGAAGATCCACCATAGTATTCATCAAACATTAACTCGAAGAAGTTTTCCAGTTCTTGTTCTGAAGGTTTATCCGGTGTTGTTGACTGAGCTCCATTAGGTACGAGTCCTGAACTGATGTGTCCAAAAGTCTGACTGTTTGGTGCGGGTCCTAATCTGGTTTGATTAGAAGCCATTGGGTTAAGCGCGGGTTCTAGAGCGAGTATCTCAGAAGCCATTTGTGAAATCTCGTCAAACTTCACATTCATCGTCTCCATTATCCTTTTTGTTCTCCTATTATACACCCTGAATGCCCTCGAGTTTTCTGAATAACCAATGAAGATTCCAATATCACCCTTAGCTTTCAACTTTCCTAGATCTTCTCTGTCGTTCGTCGGATAGCACAAAGCGCCAAACACGTGAAGATAAGAGATATCCGGTTTCCGATTGTTCACAAGCTCATATGGTGTTTTATTGAATCTTGGATGGATTAGGGATCGGTTTTGAGTAAAACAAGCAGTGGCCACAGCATCAGCCCATAAGAATAGTGGTGCACTAGAATAAATTAGCATTGTACGAGCAGCTTCCACAAGAGTTCTATTTCTTCTTTCAACTACCCCATTCTGCTGTGGAGTTCTAACAACTGATGTTTGATGTGTGATTCCAACATCTTCAAAATACGTTCTTAACTCCTGATTTGTGAATTCTGTGCCATTGTCTGTTCTTACAATCCTTACTGTAGCTTAAAGTAGAACTTGAATACGCTTCAGAAAGGTGATGATGTTGCCAGGTGCTTCATCTTTTGATCTCAAAAACTTTACCCAAGTATATCTTGAATAATCATCGACAATAACAAGAATATACTTCTTTCCATTGATGCTTTCAACTCTCATTGGGCCACATAAGTCCATGTGCAATAGATGTAACCTTGCTTCCGAACTAGGTATGGTTTTGGGTTTATAGGATGCTCGTTTACTTTTTCCTTGTTCACATGATGGACATAAGTTATCCTTGATGTATTTGAACTTTGGGAGATCGTTGACGATGTTGTCTTTGGCTAATTTGTTGATGGTGTCAAAATTGAGGTGAGATAAACGTCGATGCCACAACCAAGACTTTGTTTCGGATGCTCTTGTCATAAGACAAATTGGTGATGTAGAGGCCATTGTATTGATGTCGATAGCATAAAGGTTAGTGCCACGATTTCCAGTTAAAAGATCATCTCCAACCAAATTTCTAACAAAAACCTTATTTCTCCAAAAGGCAACCTCTAAATCTACATCACAAAACTGCCTAACTGAAAACAAATTGTGTCCCAACCCTTCGACGTAGTAAACTCGAGTGATTAAGAAATTCCCAAACTGAAGATCTCCATAACCCTGAATAGCTGCTACATGATCATTACCAAAGCGTACAGTACCCATAAATTTCCAAACAAAGTTGATCAGCAGCTTTAAGTTCCCGGTCATGTGCTTGGAGCAACCCGAGTCGACGATCCAAAGACATATTTCGATAACCTGCCAAGAACAGAAGAGTTTGTACTTGGAAACCGTTTTGAATTAGGTTCCATGGGGTTAGAGGTACAATCCAAAGCACATTCATAGACGGTTGCTACTTGTTTAGCTTGAACTAGTTCTAGTTTGTCATCCTGAAGAATGAATTATCTACCCGTTGGAATCCAAGCACAATATTTAAGATAGTTCCTAGGCGTGCAACTATTAGTGGTGTTCCTAATTATTTTAACTAGTTTATCCACATATCTAGATTTAGCACTAGGTCTTTTTGGAACATCCTTCTGTTTAGGCAACACATTCACATTCTTAGAAACACATTCATCATGAACATCATTAATTTAACATTTCATGCATATTAAACAAACAGAGTCATTACATGCATTAGAAACAGTACGTTTGACATTACATTCAGATGAAAGATGTCTCTTATTACAAAGCGATAAATTCCTAGGGTGTTCTTCTACTTCTTCCACTTTATTCNACACATTCACATTCTTAGAAACACATTCATCATGAACATCATTAATTTAACATTTCATGCATATTAAACAAACAGAGTCATTACATGCATTAGAAACAGTACGTTTGACATTACATTCAGATGAAAGATGTCTCTTATTACAAAGCGATAAATTCCTAGGGTGTTCTTCTACTTCTTCAACTTTATTCTTGCTACTACTCTTAGAGACAGGCGAGACTCTATTGTTCCTTGTATTGCTCCTAGGATTTAGTCTGTTGTTCCTAGAGGTGCTTTCTAATCCTGTAGAAGGTAAGGCACACGCATTAGGATTTATTTTGTTGTCATGTTTAGCATCCTTAGATTCTTTAGAATTATCCTTTATGCATTTTTCATTTGTCCTAGATGTTGAGGCAAACGCAATAGTGGGACTAATCCTAAAAAGACCAGGGGCTATCACTTTTGGTGTTTCGACAACCGCTTTTCCTTTTTCATTTTCATTTTTTGTGGACAAGGTTGATGGAGTGACTGGTTTTGTCAAATCCTTTTTCACATCGACTTTTGGAACAAATTGAGAAATCGACATTTTTGGTTTAACAACCGGTTTGGAAGTATTTTCTTTGTCCGAAGTCGATGGTTTTGCAAACTTAGTATCCATACCCTTTCCTTTTTGACTTTCTAACTGAGCCCTCAAAAGATCATTTTGTTCTTTCATGTTCTTGAAGGCACGCTCATACGACAATTTGTCATACTTGCATTCTTCTTTTTTCCGATCAAGTTGTTTAAAATATGACACATTTTCTTTTTCAAGTTTAATAAGAGCATTTTCATATTTTGAAACAATTGCAGAGGTCTCAGCTCGAAGTCGTTCATCGTCTTCAACAGAATATGTTTGTAAAATAATTGACATAATATCAGTAGACATAACTGCTTCGAAGAGAGAATCATTTATCTTTTCCAAAACCTTCATGTTTTCACGAGTTTCATTAGCTTCCTTTACCAG
>LBNU01023692.1:151677-162879 GCA_014162995.1 Artemisia annua
AATGATTCAAATAAAGCACGTGTTTCCTCATCATTCTCAGCATGCTGGGAAACTGAGCCTCCACTATGATTCATATTGGGAGTTGCCGAAGTAATATTACTACAACTTGGCGTGTCCAGGTATGTATCATAAGTGGTTGCTGGAGTCTCAAAATGCTGTTCCTCATGAGGAGACAAATCAAATATATCATTATTGATGCAAGAATTGTTGAATGGTACCTCAGATACTGCATTGGTGTCATAGACAGGAGGTGTCTCAGAATCTGTATCATACTTTGCCTCCTGAAGATTTGCCATGAAGATGCAGTTCGTGTCGATATCCTCTCTATCTTCCATATCATCCATAAGAGCCATGTAATCATTTTCCTCAGCACTCAACTGGAATCCTGCCTCTTCCTTTTGCGCTAGCATCAATGCTTTCTGCAGATACGCAGGATCCTTCTTTTCCGGCTTAGTAGGACAGTTCCTTGCCATATGACCGACACCTTGACAGTTGAAACACTTAACCAAATTTCCCTGATTCACATTCGCATTACCATAATTCCCACCAACCAGAGCTGCAACATTTCCAACCTGATTACCCACAGCCTGATTACCAACATTCTAACCCCTCTGATTTCCAACAAACCGACCCATCTGATTCCCTGCATACTGACCCATCTGATTCCCTACATACTGACCCATCTGATTCCCTGCATACTGACCCATCTGATTCGGCATATTCTGATTACCCATGTGAAATCCAGTAGCATATCCTTGCTGATTCCCCATAACTTCAACCATATGGCCTCTGTTATCCATGTTGAAACTCGGCTAAGCTATCTGCCTGTTGCGAGTGTTCGATGAAATCCTTTGGTTGTTGTTTGTTGGTGTAGAATAGCGTCCTTGGAGTGCCTTTGTCATAAGAGCAAATGCTTGAGTCATAGCAGCAATGGACTCATCATTGTCAGTGAATTCTGGTTCTTGGAATTGTGGATTGACTTGTTGTTGTTGTGGGTAGAATTGTTGTTGGTAGATAGGTGTTGGTTGTTGAATGTATGGTAGCTGCATGTTGTTGTGAGTGGAAGATGATGATGGTTGATGTGGTGTGATCACTGGTAGAGGTGTTGGTGTACTAGCAACTAATGCGAGAGGATCACGAGTCTTTACCAATCGTTCTTTCCTTACTTCATTAGCGTCAGCTTGTTTTTGTTTCAGAAAATCGTAGAGTTGATCATAATTCACCTGATGAAGATTCTTAGTTTGGTTGAAAATTGTGACATATCTTCCCCATTCTTCTGGTAGATTGTTGAGGAATTTGATGTTTGTCACAATTGGTTTTGGTGTCAACTTGTTGCGAATCAACTCATTCATTAAGGTGCAGAACCTGGTGTAGTATGAATCAAGCTGTTCGCCTGCTGTGGATTTGAAGTTCTCCCATTCAGTTAGAAGCTTGTTCTCAACATCTTGTTGCCCAATTTCTGTTCCATGACATAGTCTTCTAACTCGTTCCCACATATCATAAGCAGTTTCACAGCTGTCGACCGCATCAAAGATCTCCCGTGGTAGTCCAAGTTGGATTAGATGCATTGCCATATCATCTGCGGCGATCTGCTTCTTGTCTTCATCTGTGTACTCGGCTTCTGTTTGTTCATGAAAGGATGGGAGAGTAGGAGGTGTCGCATTTGGATTACCTTCATCTTGAACTTGTCTTGGCTTAAATGGACCCTCTTTAATGGATTTGATCATTAGGTTACCATCAGTCTTTGTTTTGATGTAACGAAGCATGCGGCTTGTCCATGGAAGATATCCACCTTTTTCAAGCATAGGAGGTCGATTTTCAGCACCGGCGGCATGAATATCTTGTTGAGTTGCCATTGATTAAGTGATGATTGATAAAGTTGATCTTGGATCGGTTCAACGAAATAGGAGTTGAGTTTGGTGAAGGTTACTTTTCCTTGGTCAACGAACTTTCAATCCACCAGTAATTTTTGAAACTTTTGTGTTCTAGAAAGTTGGTACAATTGTGTTCTCGAAAGTTGGTACAAATGTGTTCTCGAAATTTTTTTGACAAACTTTCTAAATCACATAATTTTATGTGTATACCAAGAGTCACAGTGTTGTCTCACTTATACAAGTAAGGGAAACACCAAGAAAGAAACGGTAGCACTTAAGGATCAACGAGGTGTGTTCTCGAAAGTTGGTACAAACGTGTTCTCGAAAATTTTGAGTGATCTCGAAAGTTTTCAGTGATCTCGAAAATTTTGAGTGATCTCGAAAGTTTTCAGTGATCTCGAAAATTTTGTGTGATCTCGAAAGTTTTCAGTGATCTCGAAAATTTTGAGTGATCTCGAAAATTTTCAATGATCTCGAAAATTAGACCAAACTTTCTAAATTATACAATTTAGAGAGTATACCACGAGTCGAAGTGTTTTCTCACTTATACAAGCAAGAGAAACACCGAGTAAGCAACGGTAACACTTCTGGAGCAACGAGGTGTGATCTAGAAAGTTTAGGGTCTTGTGTTCTAGATAATTAGGGTTTTGTGTTCTAGATAATTTTGACAGATTTTGATTTTGCAAAAAGCACACCCAAATGAAGTTTGTATTCCAAGATTCTTATACTTCTAGGCTTAAAAACACCAAAACTTGAAGAAAGTTGCAAACTTGATGATTTTTATGAAAGTTTTTTGTGTTCTAGAAAACAAGTACAAAACCAAATTCGAATAAACTTGCAAAAAGATTGGAACTTTTATGTTGGGAAATGTTTATACACTAGTTTGAAGCAAAAGAGTGTTAGAAACACAAAGAAACAATAAAAGTACGAAACTTTTTGAAAAATAACGTGAGATATATGCTAAAAACACGAATTAAACAAATTCTCAACCCTCCTAAATCATTGTTAAGCTCTTGATACCACTTGTAGGACCGTAAATCTATCAACTTTATCACACTTATATGCAATGTTGCAAAAATCGTGAATCGGTACTGAGGCGGTCCATGGCCGAGTAGCGATTTTTAACCGATTAATCGGCCGATTACCTTGTAATAGCCGATTAATCGGCCGATTACCTTGTAAAACTCACCAAGTTCCATGGCCGAGTAGCGATTAATCGCCGATTAATCGGTCGAGTTGGCCGATTTTTGCAACACTGCTTATCTGGATGAGATATGGTGACTTGATGAATATATGTATGTGTTTTAGAGAGAGAAAGTAGAATGAAACTAGAGAGTATATTTCATATAAAACACACACTTACACACACAAGCACACCCTATAAATGAAGGTTTAGGTGCCTTATATCAGTGTTGCAAAAATCGGCCAACTCGGCCGATTAATCGCTACTCGGCCATGGAACTTGGTGAGTATTACAAGGTAATCGGCCGATTAATCGGCTATTACAAGGTAATCGGCCGATTAATCAGTTAAAAATCGCTACTCGGCCATGGACCGCCTCAGTACCGATTCACGATTTTTGCAACATTGCCTTATATACTTCCTTACATAAGGCTTTCTATGGGCTTGGCTCATGGACTTGGGCTTTAGTGGATTTGATTACAAATGACTAACTAACATAGATTATAACATACTAGCTTCAAGACCCGCCCGATGGGCGGGCTAGCTCTATAAAATTATTTTAATAAATATTATAAAAGTACTTTTAAAATTAATTATCTCATAACAAACAAAAAAACACCATAAAAGATATGTACTGTGTGACACGAATATATAAAAAGTAAAATTGTATTAAAGGAATAACAAAGCATTGAATGAATACAAAAAATATCTTTGAAGCTTATGCAACATTTCTTTGTAGACAACATTAGTGGTTTCATCGGTCTAGTTGCCTTCCATGTTGCAACAAAGTAACTTAATTCCTGCATTAGACCAAACTTTCTAAATTATACAATTTAGAGAGTATACCACGAGTCGAAGTGTTTTCTTTCTTATACAAGAGAGAAAAGCACTGAGTGAGCAATGGAAACACTTCTGGAGCAACGATGTGTGTTCTAGAAAGTTTAGGGTCTTGTGTTCTAGATAATTAGGGTTTTGTGTTCTAGATAATTTTGGCAGATTTTGATTTTGCAAAAAGCACACCCAAATGAAGTTTGTATTCCAAGATTCTTGTACTTCTAGGCTTAAAAACACCAAAACTTGAAGAATGTTGCAAACTTGATGATTTTTATGAAAGTTTTTTGTGTTCTAGAAAACAAGTACAAAACCAAATTCGAATTTTTAAGCATGAAACTTGCAAAAAGATTGGAACTTTTATGTTGGGAAATGTTTATAACACTAGTTTGAAGCAAAAGAGTGTTAGAAACACAAAGAAACAATAAAAAGTACGAAACTTTTTGGAAAATAACGTGAGATATATGCTTAAAAACGAATTAAACAAACTCTCAACCCTCCTAAATCATTGTTAAGCTCTTGATACCACTTGTAGGACCGTAAATCTATCAACTTTATCACACTTATATGGATGAGATATGGTGACTTGATGAATATATGTATGTGTTTTAGAGAGAGAAAGTAGAATGAAACTAGAGAGTAAAGTTCATATAAAACACACACTTACACACACAAGCACACCTTACAAATGAAGGTTTAAGTGCCTTATATACTTCCTTACATAAGGCTTTATATGGGCTTGGCTCATGGACTTGGGCTTTAGTGGATTTGATTACAAATGACTAACTAACATAGATTATAACATATTAGCTTAGTCCATGAGCCCGCTAACTTAGACTTTTACATATTTCTAACACACGACACAAAGTTCTAATAATGAGAATGACCATCACTTCCTTTTATATTTCTTTAATGCTAACATTCTCTTTATGCTCCAATGAGTATTTGCCCATGTCAAGCTTTAGTGTTACTTTTTTTCTTAAAATACTTTAATTTGCTAAATGAAACATTTTCTTATAGTTTTTGATAACGTAACATTTGGCTTTTTGCATAATAAGTTTTCATTGTTTCAAAGTTGTTTTGTATGTGAGATCTAAAAGGGAAATAATAAATAACCAAATTTCAAATTTTTTTTCTTATTTATGGATATATAGGGCAATCAATTTTTTTTTATTTTTTTTTCTTTATGCCAACATAAGTAGTGTAGAGCGTAAATTATTTTTCTGTTTGAAAAATTATTATTGATTATTGGATAGTTTTGTTTGACATTGTATATTGTCTAAATTATTAATTATTATTAGATATATAGGGCAATCAACATTTTTCTTTTTTTTATACCAACATAAGTAGTGTAGAGCGTAAATTATTTTTCTATTTGAAAAATTATTAATTATTATTGGATAGTTTTGTTTGACATTGTATATTGTCTAAAGTTAATTCTAGACAACTAGTTAGCAACAATAAACTTTTGTTAGCGCAACTTATTAATCAAGTGTTAAACGTGTTTCATATTTGTATGTGTATATCGTTTTATATCATTTAAACTTTGAGCTATAACTAGATCTACTTTTACAAATCTCTCTATGGAAATTTAAGTTCCCAATTACAAATTAAAATAAAAGTTACACCTCTCTCATTTTTTTGTATTGAGACCTATAATTTTGGTCTATACATTATCGTAGTTATACCGGACATACATTTACAAGAAAACAACGAGCTTTCGCCTAGCGGCCCCAAGGTGTAAGTATGTAACATAATGTGTTCCTCCCCCAAAGAGTCGAGGGTAACTCTCGATTCGAACGTATTTGAGTTTAATGGTGTGTGAATTTGGCATAAAAAAAATATTTAATATCATATTAAGGTGACGCCATACCCCATCCATAAATTGTGCTGAGTAATCCTACAGCCCCACTTGGCAAAGAGCCTACACGAAGATGCCAAACTTTCTCGTCTATGTGAGCTCTTGAGGAAGATCAGCCTGAATCCCTAGAGTAACTTTTATCTGTTGAGGGACAACCCTTTAACTCGGCACTGTCGGATCACTAATGCCAGGCCCGGCTCATGTTGTGCAACAAGGGCAATGGCACATGGCCAATAATTTTGGAGACTCCAATTTGCACGTCTAGTTTTACATATATGTAATTTAACTCATTAGAATGGCCCACTTAATGACATTATTTTTCCTTTACAGTTTACAACAGAAGCACACGTGAGCCGCATCACATATAAGGCTAACCTTGTTAGTACATATACAGAGTATATTTATTACTTCTTTTTTACATATGTGTCATTAAATTATTCAATGTCTTAAGATATGATATTTTCCGATTTTCACTACAAAGATCAAATAATATATTATCAAACAAGGAAGTTTATGTTTGTTACGTAAAGTCATTTTTTTTACTACTCTTTTTATGTTTTCGAATAACCACTTATTCATTTTTGAATAACAACTATTTTACATGTCAATATAACTCTCGTCTTGTTTAGGGCCAATTTTATAAAAGAAGGCAAAGGGCCACCAAATTTTACGAGACAAACATGACCAAGGCCGACTTTCATCCCTGTTCAACGGGTGGGTCATGCAGTCAAGCTCCCTTCTGCCTTTGCACTTGAAGGCTAATATCTGCCCGGCCCAAAGAAACTTGTGCACTTCGTTACCTTTTCGGAGGCTTAGGCCCCATAGAAACTATCTACCCGAGATTGAACCTTGCCTCATATGTCCTGACACAAGGGTGGAATTCTAGCTCTTCTAGAGTGGTGTCTCACTGATGGCTCAACACCCCTCCCCCCCCAGAATGAGGCGTTCTTCACTTTCCACCTAATTTGCGGAGGAAAAGCCCAAAGCAAAACCTTGGGAACAACAAAGCTTCGTAGGGTCTTTCTATCGGGTGCAATTAGTCCGCATCTTCACAGACATGTCTATATTGCCAAGCATCTCTCCGAGACAGTGCTGAGATTGTTACGCCTTTCGTGTGCGTCAAAACTATATAAGTTGTGTCACTACAATAAAAGATGACATATGCGACAGTTGATTCATTTGAAATTTTCGTTGCAAATTCATTGCAAACTTTGAAGTTTTTTGAAAATTAGCACCAGCTTTGCAACCGTTTTTCCAAGTCATTACCAATTAATTGGCAATCCGGTGCAACACGGTTAGATATGTGCAACGGAGATCTACCATTGCAAATTTCTTTTGCATTAGCTTGTTTGTGAGCGTGCTTAAATCAATACGTGTTTTATTATACAATGTGTATTGTGTTTTTAAAATTTTGTGCATGACGCTTTCAGATGAGCCACGAGACATACAATATATGCTAATCTTATTGTACCATAGTCACATGGGACGGGGATCATTCCGGTACGTGATCGAGGATCGGGATCGTGATTCGCTAGGTGCCTAAAATTCGGTTCGATGGGGGTAAATTCATTCGGGATCGCTCCGATACGATGTACCTAATAATTAATATAATCCTAAGGATTATAATAAAAAAAATCCTAACATCCAAAATTAAAAAAAATTGTTTGATACTTATGAAATTTTCATAAGTCATAACCATTAGTCAATTTCATACTAAAGTTTATGTATTAAAGTTAAAAAATAGTAACAGTTTCATAAAAGAGAAGTTTTGAGATTCGGATCGTTAATTTTCCTGTTCCCGATTGAATCGTGCCCAAATAGGGAACGCGCGAACTGGATCGCAATTCGTGGCCTTTCTAGCGAATTATGTTACTATGTACTGTACTATAACGTACGCTATCATAATCTTAAAACTAATGCAGCACCTAAAACTCAGTTGATAAGCTTAAGAAATCGCCCTTTCATATGACAATTAAATTTTAGTTACATTTTACAAACATGTATTATTACAAATCTTTGACATGGAGATATTATAGCAATCAATATCTTCCTTTATTTATACATTATATCGCTGATACTTTATATGTCCCGGTATCACTTCAGAGTAACTTGGTATCATCAAACTTGAATAATTTGGATTAGTAACCACTTTAATTTCATCGGAATTCAAGAGTCAAAATCTGATAGGGATGATCACAACTTCATTCGTTCTCTTTGGGGTCATACAACTTGTGATTTTGCCATTATAAAATCATCAGGCTTGTCGGGTGGTATAATGGCCATTTGGGATGACTCTATGTTCAGGAAACATCAGGTCTTAGATGGGGAAGATGGTTTCATTGCAATTTATGGTGAATGGATAAAGATTGGAGTCAAGTGTCTTATGATTGTTGTTTATGCTCCTCAAGATATTAATCATAAGCGTTCTCTTTGGAATAGTTTAACTCACCTCATTCTAAACTTTCATGCTACCTCCATTGTGCTTGGCGACTTCAATGAAGTTAGATTTGAAAGTGAAAGATTGGGTTCCATTTTTTGTAAGTGTGGTGCTAAAATCTTTAATGAGTTTATCTCCAATTCCGGGTTAGTTGACCTTCCCATGGGAGGTAGAAAATTTACTAGGATGAATAAATTTGGCACTAAGTTGAGTAAAATTGACCGCATCCTTTTGTCACATCACTTTGTCTCTAAATGGCCTAATGCTCAATTAATGGCTCTGCCAAAGAATCTCTCGGACCATTGCCCCATTGTTTTAAAAACACACTCAAGTGATTATGGTCCTATTCCTTTCAAATTCTTCAACTCGTGGTTGTTATGTGGTGACTTTCCATCTATATTATCTCACTCGTGGCAAAAAACCAACAACCCCAATTCCAGTGCACACCCGGCTGTTCACTTGAAAAAAAAACTACAACTCTTGAAATCTAACATAGGGGTATGGAGAAATGGCATTGCTTCAAAAAATGACATCAGGTTGACTGACTTGAAAAGAAAATTGGAGCACTTTGACTTGAAAGCCGAAAATGGGGACCTAAATGATCAAGACATTGAAGATAGACTTTCGGCCATCAAGGAACTCGAAGACTTGGAGCACCTTAAACGACTTGATCTTATGCAAAAAGCTAAGATAAAATGGGCAGTTAAAGGTGACGAGAATTCGAAGTTTTTCCACGGGATTGTTAATAATAAACATTCTAGATCTAGAATAAATGGGTTATATATTGATGGTGAATGGGTGTCAGATCCGAATACGGTTATCTCAGAGATTTTCAACTTCCATAAATCAAAATTCCAAAATAACACTCTTCAACGTCCTCATTTCACCAGTAATCTTTTTAAAACTCTATCCACTCATGAAGTTTCCTTTCTTGATGCTCCTTTCTCATATGAAGAAATTAAAGACGCGGTTTGGAATTGTGGTGGAAGTAAAGCCCCGGGCCCAGACGGGTTTACCTTTAAATTCATCAAGCATTATTGGGATACGGTTGGTAATGACTTCTTTGACATGGTAAAGCGGTTTGAAAAAGATGCTTTCATCCCTCAGGGTTGCAACTCTTCATTCATTGCTTTGGTTCCTAAAATGCAAGATCCTCTTTGTTGTCCCACTTTTCTCTTTAGATCGATATTAATGAGTTGCAAAATATGAATAAGTAAAATCTATTTTTTCATTAACCTTTAAACATTACAAATACATATGTATATATAAAGTATGAATCGGTATGTTGTGAACCGTTGCAACCCTTCATGTTTTCTAACCGAATTAACTAACTTTCGGTTGTAATGTTTCTAACTAACAAGTTTGGTCCTCTAACTTTAACTAATAATAATAACAAGCATAAGATAAAGATTATTCTTTGATCAGTGTTGATTCCATAACTACTGTCGCTGTAACCTGTAATCTTGCAGCCGCCTTCTTTCTTGTAGATTATGCCATGCTCCTTTGTTCCTTTAATATATCGGATTACTTGCTTTACTGCCTTCAGGTGATGTTCCTTCGGGTCTTGCATCCATCTGCTGAGTAGTCCGACCGAATAACTAAGATCTGGTCTTGTATTTAGTAAATACCTGAGACTTCCAATTAAGCTTCTGTAGTAAGTTGCGTTAACTGAGTTACCATCTTCCGCCTTGACCAACTTAGTACCGGGATCCATTGGTATCTTTGTATCATTACTATCCATCATATTCGTTTCCTTCAAGATCTTGTTAATATAACCTGATTGCTTGATTGTAACCTCTCCTCCTGTCTGCGTAACTTCTATCCCAAGGTAATAAGCTAACAATCCTAAGTCGCTCATTTCAAACTTTTCTTCCATATGGGATTTGAATAATTCTACTTCCTTCTTTGGAGTGCCCGTGATTATCAAATCATCTACATAAAATCCAACTATAATTGTAGAATTCTTGTTTCTCTTTGTATAAACTGCTTGTTCGAGATTACATTTTTTAAAATCTAATGACTTTAACGTTTGATCAAGCTTCACATTCCAAGCTCTCGGTGCTTGTCTTAATCCATATAAAGCTTTAATAAGCTTGTACACTTTTCCTGAATTTCCTGGTTGTACAAATCCTTCAGGTTGTGTAACGTAGACTTCTTCCTTTAAATCTCCATGTGAAAATGCTGATTTTACATCCAAGTGATGAACTTGCCAATCATGATATGCTGCTAGTGCTAATATTAATCGAACTGTCTCTATCCTAGCAACTGGGGCAAATACTTCATCGAAGTCTATTCCTTGTTCTTGTACATATCCTTTTGCTATTAATCGTGCCTTATATCGTATGATTTTTTTTGGGTAAAAGGGTTAATTCACCCTGGCAAAATATATTACACCAAAAATATTGAAGTACAATGGATGAGGGTGTATCCCTCATCTCAGTCCCTTAGGACACTTACATGCCGAACAACTAACAAAATAACAAAAAACCAACTATATAAGAATGACAGACCATTCTTATAACTTACAAGATGAACCTACCATAATGACAAATAAATAAAATTACAATACTACTCAAGGACATACTTGAGCCTTCTAATCACTATAGCAGTCCATCTACTTCCATGGAGAAATCTCCAACATGCCAAAACAAGCCAAATGCTACATCAAAGTATCAAGCATGAGCAAGCCTTTAAAACCATGCAGCAAACTTCCATGTGCCACCAGCACAACAAACAATATGGCAGGATTAGAGTACCAATACGTAGTCAAAAGCAACCAAAATCAGGATGCAGCTCCATAGTAATCTAATCTACCAATAGACTCCAACTTTGACATACATCAACCCCAACCATACTCCAAACAGCAGCATAAACTCATCATACCAGATTGGGACAGAAATACGAACAAAGAACAACTAATAGAGTGTGATACACCCTAACTTCCATGATTAACTAAACAATCAACTTGAAAGATAAATCCCAAGAATCAAACAGCAATAAAACAATATTAGCACTCT
>LBNU01023692.1:175330-190915 GCA_014162995.1 Artemisia annua
TTTTAAAATATATTGTATTTTATAACTTGTAACGATCTATGGAATCTGAAAAATATTTAGAAGGGCAATCTATGCAAAGACCACCACTATTCGAAAGTAATAGATTTTTATATTGGAAAAATAGATTCAAAACTTTTGTGAAATCTAAAGATCTTGATCTTTGGTATGTTATTACCTTTGGTGATTTTCCTCCTACTCAACATAATCCGGAAACTAAAATGGATGAAATTGTACCTTTTGAAAAACAAAATGATGATTTGAAATAGAAACTAGCAAAAAATAATGAAGCTAAAATGGTAATTTATAATGCGTTACCGCGCAAAGAATATGAAAGAATCTTTATGTGTAAAACCGCCAAAGAAATTTGGGATTCATTACTAATCACTCACCAAGGTAATAGTCAAGTCAAAGACAACAAAATAGATCTTCTTGTACAACAATATGAATAATTTACGATTCCGGAAGAGGAATCAATAGATAGTGCTTTTGCTAAATTTAACACTATTATCACAAGTTTAAAAGCACTTCATGAGACTTTTTCTAGTAAGAATCGTGTTAGGAAATTTCTTAGGACATTGCATCCAAAATGGCGAGCTAAGGTCACGGCAATTAAAGAATCAAAGAACTTGATGACGTTATCACTCGATGAGCTTATCGGCAATTTGAAGGTCCATGAAGAAATTATAAAGAGAGATTCGGAAACGGTCAAAGGAAAGAGAGCAAATCAAATCTCTTGCGCTGGAAGCCAAAAAGGAACTTAGTGACGACGATGATTCAAGTGACGAAAGTGAAGACCAAAAAGGGGCTAGTTGACGAAAGCCAAAAAGGAAAGAAGACCAGGAGGCTTGGGTGGCGTTGGTTTTAAGGGGCAAAACCCAAGGTTTTGCCCCGGTATTCGACTACGGGATCAAAAGCATTTATCTAGCACGATATGTATTATTTCTCGACACTCATTTATTTATTTGGTTTCATTATTCTTGACAACAATTGTAATTTTGCTTGTTTGATGATTGTCGTAATGCCTATTGTATTTTATTTAACTGCATGTAGATAATTTAACATATAACTTACTTAGTATAGGCCAAATATGCGATAATAAGTGTAGGGTTACCTTTACCGATAAAGATAGCGAAATAGTTAAGGATGGAAAAGTAATAGGTAGAGGAATTAGGAAAGGAGGTGTACACGTTATGAAATTAGGAAACAAACCGGAAGATAGGATATGCCTAGCAACCTTAGACGAGAACTCCACTTTATGGCATAGGAGATTAGGACACGCAAACATGCAACAAATACAATCTTTAGCCTCTAAGGAATTAGTTAGAAATTTGCCTAACCTAAGATATGACAAACACTTTTGTGATATTTGTAAAATTGGAAAACAAGCTCATGCAAGCCACAAAGCAAAGAATATAGTATCCACTACTAGGTACCTAGAATTATTACATATGGATCTATTTGACCCATCCGCTGTGCAGAGCTATGGAGGAAACCGTTATACCTTAGTAATAGTAGACGACTATTCACGATACACGTGGACTAGGTTTCTAAGTGATAAAACCGAGGCCTTTGCGAAATTTGAAATATTTAGTAAAATGATTCAAAATAAATTAGGATGTTTCATAGTATCCATTAGGATGGACCACGATAGGGAATTTGATAACGAAGTACAATTCGGAAAATATTGTGATTTAAATGGAATATCTCACAATTTCTCCGCTCCACGTACTCCCCAATCAAATGGCGTAGTAGAAAGAAAGAATATATCACTTCAAGAAATGAGTAGAACAATGCTAAATGAACAATCCATTCCACAAAAATTTTGGTGCCACGCCGTAGATACATCAACATATCTATACTATCTATAATGGAAAAATGGTCAAACTTGAAAAGTTGAGTCTTGAAAGTTGAGTACTGAAAGTCAAATGTGAGAGAAAATTAATGTAATTAATACTCTAATTAAAACACCTCATTACTTAAAAGTACAATAATTTATTCACATTGTACAACCAATTAAAAACATATCTATCAAATTAAATACAACCAATTAAAACACAAACCGGGTTGACCCGGTAATTTGACCCGTTTTCGACCCAACCTAGCAAGTTGACCCGGTTTAAATCGACCCATTTTTCGACCGGAGCGGTTCAACCGTTTGAACTACCCGGGTCGAACCGGGTTTCAAAACATTATCCTTTACTTAAAAGTACAATGATTTATTCACATTGTACAACCAATTAAAAAACGTATCTACCAAATTAAATACAACCAATTAAAGCACAAACCGGGTTCACCCGGGACGCTTCAAACCCGGCGGATTGACCCGGTTTAATTTGACCCGTTTTCGACCCAACCTAGCAAGTTGACCCGGTTTAAATCGACATATTTTTCGACCGGAACGGTTCAACCGGTTGAACCACCCGGGTCGAACCGGGTTTCAAGACATTATTTTTCGTTTATAATCTATAAACTTTTTTTTATCAATAAACTATTTGTCGCTATAAAATCTCGTTGCTATGCACGGGTACTCATATAGTATAATTAATAGAGTATCAATTAGGAGAATATTAGGAAAAACTCCCTATGAGTTGTTAAGAGGTAGAAAACCTAACTTAAGCTACTTTAGAGTATTCGGAAGTAAATGCTATATTTTAAGCAATAGGGACTACCTTACTAAGTTCGACCCAAAATCATACGAAGGAATATTTCTAGGTTACTCGCAAAATAGTAAAGCATATATAATACTTAACAAACACACTATGAAAGTAGAAGAATCATTAAATGTAACATTTGATGAAACACCACCACCTCCTAAAACATTACCTTTAGAAGATGATGACCTAGTTGAAGATGAAGCTATTGAGGTTAGTAAAACAAAACCCCTAGGAAATGATAATGAAATTATAGACCTAGAAGATAACGAAGTAGTAAATATTAAGGAATCAAAATCACACCCATTAGATAACATAATAGGAAGCCTTAATCAAAGAACCCTTAGATCACAAGCCCAAGATAAAATTAATTTCTTTTGTTTCCTCTCAGCAATAGAGCCTAAGAATATTAATGAAGCATTAAAGGATGAAAGTTGGGTTATGGCTATGCAAGAAGAACTAAATCAATTTAAGACAAATGATGTTTGGGAATTAGTCCCAAATCCAATGAACATGACCATCATAGGAACTAAGTGGGTATATAGGAATAAATTAGATGAGAATGGAATAGTAACTAGGAACAAAGCTAGGTTAGTTTCCCAAGGTTATAATCAACAAGAAGGAATTGATTATGACGAAACTTACGCCCCCGTAGCTAGATTAGAATCTATTAGAATACTACTTGCCTATGCATGCGCCCTAGACCTTAAGTTATTCCAAATGGACGTGAAAAGTGCATGCCTCAATGGTTTTATCAATGAGGAGGTTTATGTGGCACAACCTCCAGGATTCATTGACTTCACAAAACCTGATTATGTTTATAAACTAAAGAAAGCTTTATATGGACTCAAACAAGCTCATAAGGCTTGGTATGATCAATTAAAAGCATTTCTTATTAAACATGATTATTCCATGGGAATAGTAGATAACACTCTTTTCACTAAAAGGAAAGACCCAAATCTCATCATTGTTCAAATATATGTCGACGACATTATATTTGGATCGACTTGTCAAGAAATGTGATGAATTTGCCAAAATCATGCATGATGAGTTTGAGATGAGTATGATGGGTGAACTAAACTTCTTCCTAGGATTACAAATAAAACAATTAGAAGATGGAATATTCTTTAACCAATCTAAGTACATTAAGGAAATGCTTAAGAAGTTTGGACTAGAAGACTCAAAACCTATGAAAACACCAATGTCTACGGAAATAAAACTCACAAAGGATGAAAAAGGTGAGTCCGTAGATAACACTAAGTATAGAGGAATGATAGGTAGTTTACTATACTTAACGGCAAGTAGACCCGACATCATGTTTAGTGTCTGCCTTTGTGCCCGCTTTCAAGAGGATCCCAAAACCTCTCACCTAGAAGCGGTTAAGCGTATCTTCCGATACATTAAAGGCACTATACACATAGGATTATGGTATCCTAAGGGATCCGGCATAGAAACCATCGTCTATGCGGATTCGGATCATGCGGGAGACTACGTGGATAGAAAGAGCACTAGCGGTATTTGCACGTTTATGGGATGTTTTCTAACATCTTGGTTTTTGAAGAAGCAAACCGTTCTTGCTATTTCTACCACTGAAGCCGAATATGTAAGCGCTTGAAAGGCATGTCAACAAGCACTATGGATGAAACAAGCTCTCGTAGACTATGGCGTTAGGTTAGAGAATATCCCTATTATGTGCGATAACAAAGGTGTTATAGATTTAAGTAAGAATCCCGTTCAACACTCTAGGACTAAATGATAACGTCAAATTTACCCATAATTTAAGTGTTAATTTCCCCCTAAATTTCTCATCTTTTCTATTCATATAAAGGATATATACTCTTATTTGTTTATATTTTGGTTTCAGGGTAAAGATGAGCAAAAGTACGTTATTGATGATTTATTGGCTTAAGAATGGGAATTATGCTTGAAGTTATTATGAAGACACAAATATTGTGGTCTAGTCAAGTGATGAGACTACACCGTTAGATGATTTATACCCCAAGTACTAATGAAGACTACGTCGTAGCAAGCAATCAAGCTACGGCGTAATAGAGAAAACTACCAAGCTACGCCGTAGTTATTAATTGGATTACGGCCTAATGATGAAGATAAGAGCCCTACGCCCGTAACAAGTCATTGAGTTACGGCGTAGGAGAGATTTTATGAATACTACGACGTAGCACTCCAACAAGCTACGCCGTAGAGGTTGTGAACGAAGGTTACGGCGTAGCTCACTATTTAGCTACGCCGTAGTTATGGATATGCATGAGGATAATTACGTGATAACGAAGACCTACGGCGTAGTTTGTCATGGACCTACGCCGTAGTTTTTAGCTTGGGCGCGAAGTAGTTGAAGTCCAGGGGCCAAAGTCGTCATAATTATAAGATATTATAACACATTTATATGTGTTATACTGTTATATACTAAATGGAGTACAAGGACCAAATATGCAAAGAAACCAAAGATGGAGGTTAATGATTAAAATACAATCATTATATAAGAAAATGATGTACGGGAATTATATATCTCATTCATTATTAGGTTTAGTGCTTTTCGTTTGGTGCTTTCTCTGCCGACGCTAGGAACAAAGCAAAAGAAGACCAGGAGGCTTGGGTGGCGTTGGTTTTAAGGGGTAAAACCTTCAGGGTTTTGCCCCGGTATTCGACTACGGGATTAAAAGCATTTATCTAGCACGATATGTATTATTTCTCGACACTCATTTATTTATTCGGTTTCATTATTCTTGACAACAATTGTGATTTTGCTTGTTTGATGATTGTCGTAATGCCTATTGTGTTTTATTTAACTGCTTTTGTCTTTTAATTAATTAACTACGGCGTAGTCATTTATTAAATATGGCGTAGTCATATGTTTAACTACGGCGTAGTCATTTATTGAACTATGGCGTAGTTATATATTTTACTACGGCGTAGCCTTTAATTAATTGATCGCTTGGTAATTAATATTTATTGACTTCTAATTTATTTATTAGTCAATTTATTATTTGATCTTTATTCCTAGTTTATTATTAGTCTTGTTTATATACTTTCATGGCGAGTCTTGAGACACTCTAGTTCTCGTAGTGTTTAGCGTTGGTTATTCCTTAGAGGCTTGTGGAATTAACCCTAAAAAGCAAGCCGATAGGGATGTGACTTAGTGATAGCAATATCATCATACACGTGCAAATTAACCCCAGGACCACCTACCAATGCTATACGCTTAACGGAATTAGAGGGGTGTAAGATCTGACCATGCCGCATCCGCTAGACTTGTCCATGTTAGTAGAGGCACTTAATAACTCTTACAGCTTCGTACCGATGAACCCACGGCTTTACAATAGTTTTGGATAGGACAAGGTGTAAGATAGACGTAGGTGATTTAACTCTCTGATCCGAAATGAATTTAATCCGCATACGAAACAATAATAGACACCGTTACTTTTATTACTGAGAATAGATTACCAGATGACCCTTGGTTACTAACCATTACCTTGGTGAGGAATCTAGGATCATAGGGTAGATAAATTGACCATAGGAGTCTACCGACTTTATAACGGTTTGAGAATTAGATCTTAATTATCATCCCCATTAGTTGTTTGCCAGAAAACCATGCCTATTAATCATATCGAATTAATCTCATTTACTTTCGCACTTCGTTTATTTCACTTTATTAGTTTAATTAATCATTCAACTCTAAAACCCCCTTTGATAACGTGACATGGACTTTAATTAGGATCCACACGCATAGCTCTTGGGACGACCTCGGCTTTTCCAACTAGCTATACCTTATACGACCGGGTACACTGCTCGATAGTGCATTAGGTATACCTTAGGTAAACGAGACAATTATAAATATTAAAATCTGGTCATTAAAACCTGCATCACTAAACATATAGAAATACGTCACCACTTCCTTCGCGATAATGTACAAAAAGGAAATACAACTATAGAAAAGGTAGCATCGGAAGATAACATTGCAGATATATTCACTAAACCCCTTAAGCGTGAACTATTTAACCACTTGCGTTTAGGATTAGGAATGATGGAACAAATTGACTAAATATTATTGCATTACTTATCTATTGCATAAAAACTTATTTTCCTTTTCTTCTCATCGCATCTGAGTCTAGGATTCTATTTCGCACAAAATTAAAGATTGGGAAATAACTTTGTATTCCATAAACACTTTTATAAAACCTAATCTATTTTATTTCAAACAATTCTCACTTCTAGGAAACACATGAAAACCAATTTTCTTGCATTGTTGAATTATGCTAAAAACATTTTCAAAAATCATGCATGAGATCTCACATGAATTGTCAAAATATATAATCTTATATATACCATTGACATTCATGAATTGAGCAAAAATCGAATCAAGGAGAACTTGGATTGCTTCTTAGGTTATCTTTATCTTTGCATTAGGAGTCGAAGCAATCATGTCTCCACATTTGTTGCATATAGGCACACACTAGGACAAAGTCACAAATGATATTGTCACATTTGTTCCATCACTAGTTGCTCACTCACTAGTTGCCTTTGCCTTTGCCTTAAGATAGTTCTACTAGGAAGATTGACTTGCTTATTTGTTGTTACTCTTAAGTGTTTTTTGTATACATGCTTAGTTATTAGTATATTACATAACTAAATTGCCACAAAGAGTTGAGCTTGCTTGAAACCAACCTAAAAACACAACCCTTTCTGCAAATTTCTGCCAAGAAAACCTTGTTCTGGTAAACTGGACACTACCAGATGGGCGGCCCCCTTAATTCATAAGGCGGCCCCCTTAAGTATTAAGGGGACCGGCCTCCAATTAAGGGGACCGGCCATCTGAAGGTCTAGTTTACAGAATCTTTTTCAGCTTTTTAGCCCATTTTACCCTACACTACCCAAAATTCACAAACATATTTTGTCCTAATCCTTCAAACAAACATTAACCATCCCTAATCACATAAATCTCACACTATAAATACCCCATTCCTCAAACTCTCCATTCATCACATCACGACTTCTCCAAGTAAACCAAAACCAAAAGCCTCAAGGCTAGCAAGGATGACCGAAAAACCTGTTTGGCGAAGAAAAAGCCCTTGAAACAAATCCATCACAACCAATGAAATTGGTAATCAATCAACACCTCCAACTACTTACTTCCCAAACTATACTCCAAACCCACAAGGACTTTCCTTTGATTCACTCTACAAACCATACAACATTGGCCAAACATCCTCCTTCATTACAAGCTACACATCACAACCTCAAGCCAACTACAATGATCCATATCAATTTGGCCAACCATCAAACTACACCTCTAACAACTTCACCTCCAACTACACAACCCCTCTTCATCCATACCAAACAAATGACTCACTCCACATTGCTACGGAAAAGCAAAAATTCCGTGAAGAAATCAACCAAATCCATGAAGTTAGTGATCTCCTTGCTATGCATCTTGCACAACGCAACAAAGGGCAACCTCCATCATCACCCTATGCAAATTGCTTACCCCACTCTCTCAACTTGGATCAAGTTACAAACCACACCCACTATTGCCCTTGTTGCATCTTTGTCCAAAAACAAATCCTCTACTTGAGTGAAGATATTTCTTGGATCGAATATCTCCTAACTCGACCTCATTCAACACCTCCATTGACACGATACAACATCGTGAGATCCACCTCTTCAGCTCCATACCCCCTCTGCATCAACCAACTAAGCTTTAAGCTATGATTCCTTAACCCAAATAAACCTCTTCAAATGTTTGCAAGCAGTCCAAGAGCTCTCTTGGCAATTAGGAACTATTGTTCCTTTTAACTATTGTTTTATAATCAATATGCTTCTCATATTGGATGTTTAATGATGTTCATTAATGTCACTTATATGGATCGAATAATATGTCACCGAGGTTGGCTTATTATTACTTTGCATATATATATATATATAGAAAATATAGAGTATATATATATATATATATAATATATATATATATATAGATATAAATAAATATATATGGAAATATATATTATTATATTATATATATAATATACTATTATATATATATATATATATTAATTAGATATATATATATATATGTCTTTTCCTTCACATATTTTTGAAGCCAAGCATTCATAGCTCTTCTTTTGGTGCTCCGCATGAGGGGAGCAAAACATCAGGGAGTTTTAACCCGTCTAGTGCATTTACGAGAGGTAGCGGCATAGGTAATTGTTTAGTACTGGACAAAAAGGGGAGAAGGAAAGTATAACTCGTAAATATCTGTGTCTAGAAAATGTATTTGTTTAGACGTAATGAGGCAGAGGGTTTGTAATCATCAAAAAGGGGAGATGTGGTTGACATAATGGTAAGTGCCGAAAAGACATTGATAACGATTCGGTACGAGGATCTTTATGTTTGTGATAAGCAGCAAAACGGTAGACCGTGGATTTGGCATAAAAAGGGTTAGTGACGTAAACAAGTATTTAGCGATAAATATTTCACTTTACATCCAAATCACTTAAGGTATGAATAAACAAAGTGTTTATTGCATTCTATGATCAAAGGAACATTTTCTTAATCACTAGACTTTTTATAAAATGTCACAAAACATTTTATATCTTTTACAAAATATTTTTGGAATTAAAAGAATATGTTTAAATCATTATAAATATATGAATTCAAAGTTTCAACGAAAAATGGCAAAAATGGTCCAGAAAAACCTTCCCCACAAAAGGACAAAACTGTCCAACGTTCTGGAGGGGGCGGCCCCCTTAATTCACTAGGTGGCCCCCTTAATTTTAAGGGGACCGGCCACGCTCCAGAACAGTGTTTTTCTCCGCTATAAATACTGGACTATTACTGATTATTTTCTCACCTTTTGCACTCCAAACTTTCTGATCTAAATCTCCATTTCTATTCTCTAAAATTCTTTGATCATATATACATAAATCTTTGTTTCAAAGTGATCCACTCCTCAACCTTCCAAGTGCAAGAGAAGAATACTTCAATCTATCAAGACAAGAAGTATTGCAACTGTTTGTGACCTCCACATCCAAGTTGCTTGTGCATCATCACATATATATATCTATTTTGTGTATTAGTTGTGAATATTAGATAGAAGCAAGCATTAGAAGTTAGATTAGCAAGGTGTGTAGATAGAGAAGTTGTGAAGAAATTAGGTGTAAAAGTAGTATAGGTGTGAAGAAGAAGTTGTGTAACTTAGTAGTGATTAGGTGTGAAGAAGTTGTGAAGTAGGAGTGAAGAAGTAGTGACTAGGTGTGAAGAAGTTGTGTAGAAGTTGTGAATAAGGTGTGACGAAGTTGTGGTGTGATAATTGGTGT
Organism: Artemisia annua; assembly: GCA_014162995.1. Taxonomy (NCBI): domain Eukaryota; kingdom Viridiplantae; phylum Streptophyta; class Magnoliopsida; order Asterales; family Asteraceae; genus Artemisia; species Artemisia annua. The sequence continues at coordinate 185,313 of LBNU01023692.1, forward strand.
GTAAGGTTTTCTCCGCCATAAGGGAGCTTGTTGACATAGTGAAGAAAACTCTCGAGTTAGGTGCTCGTGGAGTGGAGTAGGGCAAGGAAGGTGTCCTTGTAGCCGAACCACTATAAATCTCTTGTCTCGCGGTTCGATCTTTCCATCTCTTGCTTATTACTTTACTTACATTATTATTGCTTTAGTATTTAGTTATTATTGTTTATATTGTGCAAGACTTGATTTCACATAATATCGAATCTACAATTTTTTAAAGTAAACAAAACGTAAAAACAAAGTTTTTCATAACAAATTAAAAAGAAGTAAAACTATTCAACCCCCCCCCTTCTAGTTTTACACAAGTTGTACATTCTCTACTCTAAGGTTGTGACATGATTCGCAATCAACATCACAAACTTTTCTTTTATCAAGTCTTTTTACTTGATCTTTTAGTTCCAAAATTTCTTTTTCTAGTTTATGCAATGTTGCTTTTAATGTTTTGTTTCTAGTTATGACTTTAGAGCTTACCTTACATAGTTTATTAAATTCTTCATATAGCATGTTATCATTTATAGATGAGTTATCATCACTATAGTAAGAAGAGTCGGAGTGTACCTCTTTTGAAGCTTGAGCCATAAGACATGTTTCGTCATTTGGCTTCTTCTCCTCATCTTCATCACTACCACTCCAAGACCCTCCTATTAAGGCTCGTTGATTGTTGTTTCTTGGTGGCTTAGGACAATCTCCAATGAGGTGATTTGGGTCTCCACATCTAAAACACTTTCTATCATTCTTTCCTTTCTTATCATCTCAGTTCTTTGAAAGTGACTTTTTCTCATCATGAGGTGGTCTAACGAATCTACCCTTTCTTCTAAAGAACTTTTTAAAGGCTCTAACCACTAGTGAATACTTTTCATCTTCACTATCGGAACTCGAGCTTTCCTCATCACTAGACTCTTTCCTAGCTTTCAATGCTAACGATCTAACTTTCTCACTTTTGCCTTTGACTATGTCGGAGTCTTTCTTTATTGTCATTTCATGTACTTTCAAGTTTCCTATGAGTTCATCAAGTGATAATGTCGCTAAGTTCTTTGACTCTTCAATAGCGGTGACCTTTGCTCTCCATTTGGGATGTAGAGCCCTAAGAAACTTCCTAACATAGTTCTTGATAGAATAACCTTCATCAAGAGCTTTAAGACTAGTAATAATAGTATTAAATCTAGCAAAAGCACGATCTATTGTTTCATCTTCTGGAATGGAAAATTGTTCATATTGTTGAACAAGAAGATCAATCTTGTTCTCTTTGACTTGATTATTACCTTGATGAGTGACTAACAAAGTTTTCCAAATTTCCTTTGCCGTATTGCACATAAAAATTCTTTCAAATTCTTTTTTCGGTAAGGCATTGTAAATCACCATTTTAGCCTTGTCGTTTTTGGCTAGTTTTCTTTTAAGATTATCACTTTGTTGATCATAAGGAATAATTTGACCCATTTCAATAGGTTTAAAGTCACCCTCAGTAATAACATGCCAAAGATCAATGTCTTTTGATTTCACATACGTTTCGAATCTTGTTTTCCAATAAATAAAACAATCGGTTTCAAAAAGTGGTGGTCTTTGCATAGATTGCCCTTCTTGATATTTGTCGAAGTCCATTGATCGATTCAAGTTTTAAAATACAGTTTACTTTAAAATCTTGCCTGGCCTGTCTCTGATACCAATTGTGAGAAACTAGAAGGGGGGTTGAATAGTTTACCGACTCATTTTCTTTAAATTATAAAAATTTATTTGTGAAAAACTTAGATTCAAAAGTGGATGAAATCAATCAACACCAATATGAACACAACACTATGCTAACACAATCAACCAATAAGTATGTAAAGAAAAGAGATGGAAAGATCAAACCGAGACAACGAGATTTATAGTGGTTCGGTCACGAAGCTCTTCTTCGCCCTACTCCACTCCCCGAGTACCACACTCGAGAGTTCTAAGCACTATGTCAACAAAGCTCCCTTCAGGCGGAGAAAACCGTACAACGTCGCTTACGTTATTTTCTGACACTAAGCTAGATGTCGAGTACTAATCTTAGCTAGTATCAATCTACCACGATCCACACGATCCTAACTTATCACACGATCTACACGATCCTCACCCAATATACACGATCCACACGATCCTCACACTATATACACGATCCTCTTGATCAACACACAATCACACAAGCTACTAGAGATCTCCAAGATCTCAACAAGATCACAATGATCAATACAAGACAACAACAAAATACTATGACACTTGATGTATGCCAAGATACAATCAAGTTAACACCTAGTAATGCAAGTACACTACACAAAGACTCTAACACTTTGTATCTTCTTGATACTTTGTGTTCTTCTCTTGACTAGTAGAGGAATGTATGTGATCTTTGGTTGGATGAAAGGATCACTCTTTAAACAAAAGAAAAACTAACTAATGATCAAAGGAATGTAAGTGTGTTAGGAGTATATAACTAAGAAAGTTTTGTGTGAAAAAGGATGGCCAAAATATGGGAAGTGAAGTGGTATTTATAGAATCTGAAAATTTGACCGTTTGAGGGGGACGGCACCACTAATTGTCACACGGTACCACTAAATTTAGTGGTACCGTGCCAGACAAAGACGCTCCATTTTTTGTCTTTAGTGGTGAAATTTTATTTGGGAGAGTTTGGAGCTGGTTTGGGTAAAAAAATAGTTGTTGGGGATTTATGAAATGAATTTCCCAAATAAAACATTTCTTTATATTTCAAAAATAAAATGTATTTTTGAAAGAAAGTTTTGTCAAGCTAAAAATGTGAAGTTCTAGACGCAAATTCACTTCTTTGATAATTGGTCAAGTTGTAAATTTGTTTGTTCATACCTAGAGTGATTGACGTAGAAGTCGGATATATTGACTAAAAATTTGTTTACGTTAGTTTTGACGTAAGATGTTTCACATTTTGTTATAATCAAAACATAGATATATCGAGAGATGAGAATAACGTTTTTTGACATTATTTGCATCAACAATTATTATGATTATTTATTATTTATTTATTTATTTATTTATTTATTTATTTATTATTATTATTATTATTATTATTATTATTATTATTATTATTATTATTATTATTATTATTATTATTATTATTATTATTATTATTATTTATTCATTTATTATTATTATTTTTTTTTTTATTTTTATTTTTATTTTTTTTTTTTTTATTCTTTTATATTTATTATTATTATTATTATTATTATTTATTTTATTATTATTATTATTATTATTATTATTATTATTATTATTATTATTATTATTATTATTATTATTATTATTATTATTATTATTGAATTACATTACGTTGCGAGTCAACCAAACACAATGACACATTTCATCAATTACAATTCCAACAGATTACAATTATAACACATTCTAATTCTTTTAATTACAATTCATTCAAATAACCCGAATAAAAAGGAGAAGGACGTATGGAAATAAAAAAATCATACAAAAATGTACGAAAATGTAATAAATGTTTTATAACGTTTAATACAGAGGAAAACGTTCAGAAAAGCATAGACCATATGAAAACGAGCGAAAATTGCCGAAAACGTTTAAAATGGATGAAATCGGTCGAACACGGTTAATTACCCATTGTCGATCACCAATCATGTATTGGTCGATAACATGACACTATACACCACTACAACCCAATGCACATGACCCATTATCAACAGTCATGGATGTGTCGTAACATGACACTCTAAGCAACTATAACCTAATGCATATGACCCATATGATGTCAAATACAATATATTTAATATAATAATAAATAAAATAATAATTAATAATAATAATAATAATAAAAATTAATATAATAATAATAATAATAATTAAATAAAATGAATAAATAATTAATAATTAATAATAATAATAATATAATTTTTCTTGCTACATTCCGAGTGAGTTCATAGCCCCACTTTTACTCGCATTTTAATGGGTTTTCATAAATTTGGGGAGAATACATGCGCGTTTTCTTGGGACCCTGCACTACTTCGTTTGCATTGTGTAGACTAGTTTTAGATTAGACGAAAGTCGGACGTTGCTAGAACTAGGGCGTTTTGACCCTAGTTAGAATAAAACTCTGTTGCGCCTAGTTCGGGCGCATTGGGGGTCCTGCTGTAGCTGACTAGTGACCGTTGAGGGCCACTCACTTGACCATTATCCTTTCTTAAGGTAAACTTATGAATGGTTGCGTGGGATGATTATGATTTCTATGCTGCTCTAGTTACACATAGCGCATGAAATCCTTCAGTCCCGTATGATTTTACTTAAACCTTGAACTCACCAGCGAAGCTGAACCTTTTTATAGCATGTATTCTCAGTAAATTAGAAGTCTTAGCTGTCACTACTCACAACTAATTCGCTGGATTTTGGCTGGTTTGAGACATCGATGGAAACTCTGATATTTCTATTTGGACCCCTATTTACTTATATCAATATGGGCTTTTCCTTTAAAATTTTGATGAATTAAAGGCTTTACCAGGCTGCCGACGGTGGACCTGGTCCCGCGCGCCCGAGCCGCATGCCGGCAGCCCCTGATGTATCTTGTATCTATACCTGTGATAATACCTACTCCCCGGACGCACGCCGGACGCGCGCAGCCCTCTTCCGCTGTACGATTATTTGGGGTGTTACAGAATTGTTGTGAGAAGTCACGTGAGTTGGGAATTGTGTGAGAAGTCACGTGATGGAATTGTTGGGGAAGTCTTTGTAAGACAATTGTTGTACGTCGAAGAAGAGTCGATAAATTTATGTGTGTTGTGGTGTTGTGTTGCATAAAACAACCAGGGGATAAGCCTATATATAAGGCCCTTTTCTTGAGAAGTTTTAAAAATTTCCCGCTTCTTAATTTGAATTTGAATAATGCAAGAAAAGTTTAAAAAATCCCGCTTCTTAATTGAATTTGAATTTCAACTTATATTAACCACACTTTTTTAAAATAATAAAACTTAACGTTTATCCTACACGGTTTTTAATTTGAATTTTAATGGTTTAAAAGATCCCGCCAGTTTTCAAATTTGAATTTGAAAATCAAACCCCGGCCCCCGCCAAGGTTTCAACATTCAGACTGATGGGATCACCGTAAGAAAAATAGTATTTAACGGACTCTGGAATAGAGATCAATCTTGAATGTCGACATATAATTTAATAATTAGTTTACAAAGAGTTGTAGCGTACAAGTCAAGACCCTTGTCGTCTCAAGCCAATGCAATACCGATTTATCATTGATCGAACGCGCGTCCATGGTGAGAGAGGGTAATAATTATCAACATGTTGTTCATTCTGAGAAACATGCAATGGGACAGATACGATTGATGTAATAATGGTGTTTTATGTTAAGTATTTTCGTTTCGTGCTTTCTGTGTGCATCTGATTAAGCGTGTATTATTTGTTTCATATATACGTTGATTAACTTGGTGATATAATGTACTTTACTTTGAAAATTGAAAATATATAAAGAGAACTATTAAAATCTTATAAAATAATAAAGAACAAATTTGACAATAAATAATGACTTGTAACATTCACAACTAATAGCACACAGT
>LBNU01023692.1:190923-212769 GCA_014162995.1 Artemisia annua
ATTATTATTATTATTATTATTATTATTATTATTATTATTATTATTATTATTATTATTATTATTATTATTATTATTATTATTATTATTATTATTATTGAATTACATTACGTTGCGAGTCAACCAAACACAATGACACATTTCATCAATTACAATTCCAACAGATTACAATTATAACACATTCTAATTCTTTTAATTACAATTCATTCAAATAACCCGAATAAAAAGGAGAAGGACGTATGGAAATAAAAAAATCATACAAAAATGTACGAAAATGTAATAAATGTTTTATAACGTTTAATACAGAGGAAAACGTTCAGAAAAGCATAGACCATATGAAAACGAGCGAAAATTGCCGAAAACGTTTAAAATGGATGAAATCGGTCGAACACGGTTAATTACCCATTGTCGATCACCAATCATGTATTGGTCGATAACATGACACTATACACCACTACAACCCAATGCACATGACCCATTATCAACAGTCATGGATGTGTCGTAACATGACACTCTAAGCAACTATAACCTAATGCATATGACCCATATGATGTCAAATACCCATTATTGAATGTGACCAATGATAACCTAATGCATATGACCCATGACCCATGTGAATTAGCCATTATCACCGGTCATGCATAGGTTGCACCGGCTTGGTAGGTGTATAGTTATAGTGTGAATGTTATACGAATTGTATTTGAAGTTATTAAAGGCAGTCATGCATGGGTTACACCGGCTTGGTAGGTGTATACCGTTTGTCACAGACACTAAGAAGCAAGTATGCAGGGACCTCCCAATCATGTTATCCGGGATCGAGAAAGTTTGAACTCGGCTTGAGCTTGACTTGAAAAGCTCGATTTATTTGTAAAGTTGTGTTTTCTTACAGATATAACCTAACAATCGAATTCGGTTCACCTTCGGCTCGAAAATCTCGATACATTCATAAATAACTATTTACACTTAGTACGCTTACATAAAAAATATATATATATAAAAAACATATGCTATATCACTTACAAGCTCGAAAACTCAACAATAACTCGAGTCGAACTTTTATAAGGTTGAGCTCAACTCATTAAACATTTAACTTCATTTGATAGGCTTGAGCTTGAATACTCCATCACAAATTTTAACTTTTCCCAGCCCGCCTAAAATTTTTCCCAAATTTAAATTGCCCCTCCAACCATATTTCATTGACCCGCCCATGTTTTTCAATACTCCATCCCAAATATATATCCACAAAAACTAGATCTGGTCTTCTTCTATCTCCTCAACACTCTCCTCACCAACGCCACCGCTCGCACCACCACCACACTCGCACCAAGACCACTGCTAAGGCCCGATCCAATGACATGTTTTGCGATCCAGTCCGGCTCGGTAGCATAAATGATTCGATAAATGTTTCGATTCCTGGATTTGGGGTCTCAATTACAATGGCGGTGATGGTTGCGACTGATAATATACGGCGGTGGCGGTATTCAGCTCACTATGAGAAATTAGCATTGAATTTAGAAGGATATGGTGTTCCAATTGTGGTGGCTAATGTATCGAGAATTGACTGGCTGAGGAACACTCCAACCTCGCCCTGTTTTTGATTGGTACTTTGCTTTTATATGGTTATTGAGCTACATGGTTCAAGCTCCTTGATTTTGATTTCACTAAAGCTATATGTAATGTGTGCAGATATTTAAATCGGGTTGATGAGGCTGTCAATGAAGCTTTGAAATAATCTCAAGGTTCATATACCGCCTTGCTATCTTATAATGACAATATTTTTTGTGAATACCTGAGTACACACTTCTGATGCATTCAGGCATCTTTATCTGGTGCCTATCTTAGTCCTTAATTTATTAATACATCATCAGGTTGCAAAACAACTCGAAATGTCTTTCATGACATGTTACCCAGCCCGCCATTTTTGTATGGTATAATCTTTTATTATTTTGAAAAGTGCATTCACATCTGAAATGGTTTTTTATCCTTGAATTCATCTTTTAGATGTTTTTAAGCACCCATTATGCGGGGACTGATTTAAAAACTAGATTGACCATAACCAAACAGGCCAAAAGCAAATGCTACCTTGGAATCTTTACTTTTTTCTAGTTTGAAAAAAATAATCTGAAATGTATATAGCTTTGGAAGGTTGAATAAAAGTTACAAATAAAAGATGCAGAATCGATTGTAAGAAAGCCTAAAATCAGAAAAAGACCAAGATCTGATTATCAAAAAATATAGCTGTTTCTAATCAAGTAGTCACGTTGGTCTATTTGATTTTTTCAGCTTATTTTTTCCATTTTTAATTGGGTGGTTGGGACAAAGTTACAAGATCTGATATGCGTTTTATTCCTATCATGTTTGTGCAAATAGTTGAACCAGTGGCGCATCAAGCGACTCAAAACCACCAATGCAGATAGTTGAATCAGTGGCGAATCAAGCGACTCAAAACCACCAAAACAGCAGATAGTTGAACTATTGGCGCCTAACAAACTAGATGCACCTGACAAAAGACAAGGCAATAGTGTCTCTATGTCAAATGTCAAGAAATAGATGCACCCGTCAACAATATATATAACCACATACTTTTAGAGAGGAAGGTTTTCTAGCATCTAATCAAGAACTTTATTCCAGTATGCTCATCTAGTTCTGTTATGTTGTGAGCTTTGACATGTTCAAGTTCGGCTCTCATCCTGATGTGGTTATTGTTGATATGCAGCAGCCTACATTTTCAAGGCTTTTATATCCAGATGATGAGATTAGATCAATGGGAGAAAAACTTGTAAGTTTAACTGCAAATTTTATTATTATGTTCATTGTTTTGGATTAAAAGTCTTCATGATGTTGTTTGAATTACTGCTGCTCATGTTTGTGTTAATATTGCTTAGATGGATTTAGTGCTGCTCATGAACTTCAAAGAAAATGTGCCAAGTATTTACTACTGCTAGTACAAAAGTTACTACTGCTAGTGAAAGTTGGTACTGCTCAGAGATTAAGACCGCTCGAAGTTACTAGTTGCTTATAGAAAAGATTATAGATACTTAGGAAACTATTGTAAGCCGACTAAGACTCCTTGGTGTATAAAAGGATGTCCAATTTTATATTTGGTTCAGTTATATACATTCCAATTTTATTGTATTCGAATTTGTTTTGATATATATTTGAATTGTTTTGATATATATTGATTTTTTAAATGTGACTTAAAGATGCATATGTCACACTTATTAACACTTTTGGTCACTGTTTGCTTAATTCGTTGTGTGACTAAATATTACAAAAGGCCACACAAACATAAAATTCATGTGGCCATTGGATGATCAATAGTGTAAAACCCACATTTTCATAACATGTTTAAATTACCAAAATGCCCTCTAATTTGAAATTTTGAAGAATTGTGTACGTTTACCAAACAAAGCCCTAAATCAAAAACAGTTATCGTACGATCACAAACATGAACATGTAACTTCAAGTAAACTACATTTGAGCTACAACATGTTGAATTGTGAACATATTTTATATACGTATGTTCGGTTTTGAACTCGAGCCTATTGGGGGCACACACGTTTACATTTAGAGAACATTTTATTTAATGTAATTAATATATTAGATGTGTTAATTATATTAAATAATAATACACGAAGTATTTATACGGTCAAACGAAAAGAAAGGAGGGGGTCGAGTGTCGTTTTATGAAACTTAAGGAGGTGCTAGCAATGACTTATTGGACAAGGTTAAATGCTATATAAATACACCCCTTAGTCTCATTATCGTCTGATTCGATGAGCTCAATACATACAACAGACAATACCTTTTAAAAGGTCCATACATTCGATGATGCATAATAATATTACATGCATGATATTATATTAAATGCATGGTTATATTTGATAGATGCATGATGCAATACCTTATCTACTTACTTGTCCTATTCGTTCAGTAGGAAAACAAATCCAATAGTTTTGGTTTGGTTGTATTCGTTTGACGCAAAGAACAAAAGTTATGATGGTCACGTTTTGTTCATTCGTGTATTAAGCAATAGCATTCTAGTGTTCTTGCTTGACGTGTAGTGTATGCAACCTTAGAGGAATCAACACTATTTGATTCTTGGTGGTGATATTTATCGACTTTATTCTAGTCGATTTTCATAAACCCTAATTTATTAGGGTTTGTGATTTGATCTTTATTTGGGGTTTTTCTATAAACCCTAATTGCATGGATTGTTAAAAGGTACGCGTTTCTTTTATGTTTCGGTTAATTATTACAAGTATTTGATTCTATGTTTCCGCTGCGTGCTTTGTGTATGTTTAATTATTCATTATATAATTGTTATGATTAATAAATTCCAACAGTGGCATCACGAGCAGTTAAATACTATGTAATTAATTGCGAAACACATAAAAATTGAATCTTTATTGATTAATTGCATTTTTTTTTGTTTCAAGGATTTGTTTATGAAACCCTAATTTTTTTTATAAAAGTCGATCACTAATTTTTATTTAAATTAATTTTAGGGTTTATAAAATTAGTAGAAACCCTAGGTTGCATGCAATGTTTTTATGTGATAATTATTGAATATTTGCTATATGTCATTAAATGCGTATCTTGGGATTTATTTTATGATAATAATTGATGATTTGGATCCATGATGAATGTGCATGNAATTAGGGTTTATTAGTAATTAAATTGTATGACACGATTAATTTACTAATAGGTTAATTAGTTATATTATTAGGGAAGACCTAATTTTTTATCGTTATTTAATCAACTATATATGTGTGTTATTAAATATATTTATCGTAGGACTTACGCAACTAAATTGTTTGGTGTATGTGGTCTATTGGTACATAACTCGAAAACCAATGGTAGTCTTAGATAAATATATACATGTTAGCTGATTTATTTTAGCATGTTTATTGTTATAGTTGGTTAATTTTTAATTTGCTTATTTGTTTGTATTATTGTTTGACAAGTTGTAAGCAAATGGTGATTTTTAGAATAGAAAATTAAACCGGACTAAACAATGGTGAAATTGGATTTGTTTTGAAGAGTTAAATTTTCAATAAGTTTAAATGAGTGATGAGTTTTGTATCAATAGTAAGAACGGCTCACCCAAGTACGACTATTTTATGTACAAAATCATGGGTGAATTAGCTTTAATTCCATGTGCCACTTTGTGGTAATTATCCGAAACACTAAGTCTTTAGACTTATGCAAAAGTACGATATAATGGATGATAATTAAAGGTAAATTCTTTGATTGGTGAACCCAATACCTCAATCAAAACTTTGTTAATTTAGTCTTAATGAATTGGTTAATAAAAGTTTTTTTTATTAAAATCTATGTTATGAAGATGAGTGCATGCATCTTCGTACATGTTTTGATTGATACATCAAAAATTTATACCCTATCAAAATTTAAGTTACATGCCATCTAACTATAAGGAACACTTGGAATTAATTATTCAGTATGCGTGAGACCTAGGCCAAATATTAATGACAAGGTAAATATCCAAGTGTGCGTGAGACCACACATGGAGAATTTGTAGTTTCTAAGTTAGACGACTTAATTAAGTTGATGCGTGAGACATAGAACTTAAGGCATGAGATGGGATGAAACATGCTTACATTGCAAATTCATGAATCAATTTGATGTAAATCCCATAATGATCTAGGAATTGGAAAATTGTTTGCCAATTATTGTTCGACAGATTACCATCTTTCGTACTTTCATTACTAGCAGATCAACTGACGTAGTGAAATTATGAAAAGTTGGATCCTAGGTTTTCAAGAAAATTATTTAGTTATATGAATATTTCCATGGGTATTATATTTTTTTGAAAATATGTATTATCGAAAATACTAAAATTGAATTTTGTAAATTCTTTTAAATGTATTAATGCAACATTGAACCGTAAACGTAAGTTATTCTTTTAACGAGTAAATTGATCTACACCCAAATGTTTTTTTTGTTAGAGTCAACTTTACGAAAAGAATAAACATAGTTTTCTTTCCATAAGAGAAGTGTGAGACTTAATCCTATTCCTTTTCATGAATGAGAAAGGTATAATAGGATGATTAGAATTGTCTAAATTCTAAATACATAACTCATAGCAAACTTTAATAGTTATGATTATTTGCACTTTATGAGTTATTAAATTAGAAGCTAGACTGATTACTGCATAATGGTAAAAGAAGAATTAGATTATTTTATCTAGTTGTTTTGATTTGACCATTTAAAGATACTACATACAATTGTTGGAATGGTAGATCTATACAGGAAGAAATTCATGCCCAGTTTTTTTCAAGTTAATAGTTTGGAATGTGATGAATCACATTTATGTAGTAGAATACATTCTTTTAGAACCTATATAATTGTTGCTAATGGGTTTTCTCAAAAGATGTAGGAAAGTAAATAGTACACTATTTCCTTTCACTGATAATGAAACATTTACAATGTTGTCAAATCTAGTGGGAGCATTGTGTTCTTATTATTGAATAAGGGATTATTGTAATGTTCTCTAATTTAGTGGGAGTTACAAGACTTATTGTCTCAAGATAATTACTTTCCAAATATAGACACTGATATTTTCAAGGATAGTCATGTGCGTTTCCTTGATTGATTGAGTAACTCTATATCTACTAGTTATGCTAATGACACAAATCATATTGTTCACATTAACAAGCGTGTGCGTGTTGTTTATATGGTACATGGTGTTGTTCCATGCACAAGTGGGAGAAATCTTTATTGTGTGCAAGGTACAACACATAGAAATATGATTTAAATGATTCTCTTGACTGCAAAGTAAGAGACTATAGTTCTAATATGATTAATACACATCTAAGCTAAGAAACACTTGGTGTTGAAATTTAGTAAACGTGAGACGCAGGCTAAATTTTAATGACAAGGTAAATTTCCATGTATGTGTGAGACCGTACATGGATAATTTACTATTTCTAAATTGGACACCTATTAGAACATGTGTCAATATGTTAACTAGACAACTTCAACTATAATATTTATGTATTGTTAAAATAACATAAATAAATGAAGTAGTGAGTTAACTTGAAAATACTACTGAAACCAAATGATGGTGTTTATGATTACTTTAGTTATACATGTTTATACTTTATTGTATAGTTATAAACATGAAGTCTTTTACAAGGCTTATAATAAAGTAAGACGTTAACTTGTTATGGTTCTTTAATTAAGACATATACAAGAAGTCATTGAGTTGATCAATGATTAATCACGTATAGTGGGATTATAACATGTTTATGTTTTGATGAGAAATGAACATGAAGTGACTTGGTCAAAAGTACTTACGTTATAAAGCATGCAATTGGCTTGAAAATACTATTATACCATTAAGTTGGTTTAGTTGGTAAATAGATAAGCTAAAAGATATATGGTTATCTTATGTATTGTTAGATTGTCTTACAATATTAGTTCTAAATGAAATACCACAAGTTTGTGGTGTATTCAGTTATGAGAATCGAACTCTATTGGTATTGTTTGATTAAAGATAACTATAACTTCTTTTCTTCCAAAAGTTATCAAGGTTAGAAAATTGAGTATGGATTGCATATACTCAATTAGACTCCTAGAAGATTAATAAGACGTTATTAAATTATGAAATGTGATGAATCACATTAAGTCTTAAAAAATTGAAGTTCTGAATTTGTTAAGCTACTTATGTGTAGGTCATTAACAAAAGAATATCAGGAACTGTCAATGTGTATTTGTTAGGAATCATCCTAACACGTAAATGGAACGACATTTACGGGATTACATTTACTATCTTGTAAGGCACAAACACATGGACTAGAAGCGTCATTATTGTAAAGTTGTGTGTTTGTTAGCCTATAAATACCCCCTTCATACTTCCATGGAGGGGTGAGACTCTTTGTGTAACCTTATCCTTTTCTTTATCAATAAAACACACACTAGTTTCCCTTCTCTCTCTACTTTCTCTCACTAACCATGGAGATAATATTCTTCTATCTAAACCGACCTCCCGAATCACAAATCAACATAAAACTACGATCCTAACAGTGGCATCAGAGCCTAGTTATTATTATTAGTTGATTTTTGTGGTCAAATCTTGTCAAAACCGTCATTTTTTAAAACTGTTATAATATGTGCTTAACTGTCTTTATTATATTCATTATTTTAACAGTTTTTTAAGTGATTTGTTTTTGGTGTAATAGTCCTGTGGTCAAACTTTTCAGATCTGGTATTATATGTGGTCAAAATGGTCGAAAAGGTGAAATATTTGTCTCATTTTTTCTGGGTATTTCTGGGTTTTTCTGGGAATGGTTGAAGATCATCGAGTAAGGGTAGTACTTATCGAGCAAGGTTAGCGTAAGTTTCGCTGTTATCGAGTAAGACACTATTTTATCGAGTAAGCTCAGCAGTCATCGAGTAAGTCTATCGAGTAACTGTTGGCGAGTTAGCCAGATTAGCAACTTAGCTAATATACCTTATCGTTATCGAGTAAGGTTTTCTATCGACTACCTCCTAGGCCACACTATACTCGGTTAACTCATACTTATCGAGTAAGCATACCCTTTCGAGTAACAAAGTTTGACCAAGAGGTATCAATTTGACCTCAGATCTACTAAATCCTCATTGGTCTTAAAAGTTAAAAAGAAAAGAAGATGATGAGAATAAGACTACTTGACTAAAACCTAATACGAAACTCATTTGACCTCCGATCTGTTATCTTCATTGGTCAAAACATTCAAAGTGAACAAAATAAAAGAAGATTAAGAGCAGAAGACAACCAACAACTAAACCCATTTCACATCTGACGAAAACAAATCCTATCTATCCTAACACCCATCACCTTTTCTCGTACAACAATCAACTACAGCAGCCACTCATCCAAAGATCTTAAAGAAAACAGAAAATAAAATAATACAAGATCTCAGTCTCGTTCACTGGTATATCAAATCTTTAATAGACTTTCGAGTGTGAACTATAAACATCATAGATCTTTGTTAGCAGATTAACTTCTTTTAACTATTCGAGCATCAAAAGAAAAGATCATAACAAGGTTGCTACATCTTTTCTTTGTTTTCGATTACATGACTAAAACAAAACAATATCACATAAATCACACCTACCTGAGACCAACTTAAAGGTCTTGAAGTTGTGTCCTCGAGGTCTTTGTGTAGTTCAGTATCAGAAGCAAGAGGAGCGTTTGGTGTTCGATTTATGGTCGTATGTGAGCTTCAGCTGAAAGATTGATGACTTGTGCTTCAATTCGTTGCTTTAGTAAGCGTTTGTGTTATGTTTTATGAAGAAATTTATGATGGAAGAATATTGAGATTGCATTTGGCAGTGATAGTGGAGTTGTGTGAGATGTGTTTGTTGACTGCTCAACGAGAGAGAATACTGAGACAGGGGGCGGATGAAAAAGTTATCAGGGTTAACAAATGTGAATTAAGGGTAAATGGTGTATTGATATACCCGAATGTTTAGGGTTTTGTGTGGGCTTGGACCAATTCGGGCTTAATTGCTTCTACTTTGGGCTTGTCCGATTTTTTTTTGTGTGCATCGGCTGATAATGTTAACTATTATTATGGGCCACGAAAATATGGACTTAAATGGGTTTATTACTAGTTGTTGATTGTTAATACTAATTGTGGTAATAATAGTTGGTTAAATTGTTATATTTGGGGTTCGTTACGTCAAAGTTAATTATTTCACGAAGATACATTTTTGACAAGATCGGGAATAAACCATTATCAAAGTTCACATTAAACTGTCAAAAGGCTAGTTTTGGGCATTTAACCGCAAGATGTGACTACGGCGTTAATTCATTATTATTTATTTGTGGTTGAAGTAGGATTTCACGGGTGCGTGTACTTAGTATCTTGAAGATATCGGGGTTGGTTGGATGCATGATTCTTCGAGATCCTTGTTCGAGCTTTTATCCGTACAAATGACAGAGACTTGAGTTGTCTAGTTATACCTTATGAAAGGAGTTACGTTGTTGTGCTCACAGAGTATAGCTATCACTTTAAAGGAGTTACGTTGTAGTGCTCAAGTGTCACCAAAAGATGTGGATAATTCAAGAGACGTTCATATACAATTAAGGATTGTTGGATGGGTATATGATTTCCTACCATTACTGTAATTCTTAGTATTGGTTCTTAGTCATACAATAGTGCAAGTTTAAGTCACAAGTTCGGGTTATTTTACTTCAGTCTCAAGTTCGTCATATTGGGTTTTCTCCATCAGTAGTCACTACAAAAACCCGTCAGAATGATAATGGGGTCGGTAAAGAGTTAGCTGAGAGAAGAGTTTCAAAGAGTAGAGATGTTATCAGCAATTGATTCTCATGGGATATTTACGGTACTTCACACATATTCGACTAATTGGTCATACAGGGTTACGCTGCCTCTGTTTTCCATCGTAAACATAGTGTGTATGCTTCTGATTCCGCGAAGACATCGTGGGGGAAGAGAGAGTGGGTGTTCTGTTGCTTTCTTTGACTTTTCTTGATTTCTTTGCGCAAACACTCATTTTCCACGAGGATCTGCAATTAGGGGGAAGAAATGTGCACATCAGGGACGCATAATAGACTCACATGATCGAGCTTACAATTTTATTACTATCGGAGAGACGTCCGTAGAGATGATCAGTGGTTCAGTTTTGTGATTTTTGGTGTAATCGTTTCAACTCTCGCGGGTTGTTTTGTGTGAAGTTACTTACATATGATGTTTTAACCACATTATGATGCCTCACACAGAGTCATACCATCGAGTATTCGTACATACACTGGTGATTATTATTCCGATAGACCGCAACAATCAGGGGGAAGAAGTATTATTTCATCTTTCGTGGTTTGTTTGGTGTGAAGCATCTACATATGTGAGAAGATCTTGCTGATTTCTTGCATGTTACCCCCGAACGAAACCTCCGCATTGAGCATAATTGTGATTAAGTGACTAGTCAGATTTGCTTGGTGTGGTTTACTGTGTCATCTACAAATTCTGATGCGTACTCAAAACTTCAAAAGTTAGAAGACATGTTAACTACATCAAAGTTTCGAATCTGCTGAAGACAGTTGTCAGTTTGGGGGGAAGCTAATTCAGAAACTTCGCCAAAAAGAAGCGTAGGAAGAAACCGCTAAAAACATGCAGCATGAATTGGGGGGAAGTTAATCCAGTTTATGCATATTACATCATTTCCCTACAAATGAAGAAAAAGTTCTCAAGCCGAGGTACAAGATGAAGACAAAGAGCGTCAACTGTAGTCATCCTCAGCACTTGAAGAGCCGATGAAGACATTTCTTTATTTGTATTTGTACTTGTAGGAAATGTTGTAAGTAATCCCTTATGTCGCCCCATTGGGGGAAGCTTGTTAGGAATCATCCTAACACGTAAATGGAACGACATTTACGGGATTACATTTACTATCTTGTAAGGCACAAACACATGGACTAGAAGCGTCATTATTGTAAAGTTGTGTGTTTGTTAACCTATAAATACCCCCTCCATACTTCCATGGAGGGGTGAGACTCTTTGTGTAACCTTATCCTTTTCTTTATCAATAAAACACACACTAGTTTCCCTTCTCTCTCTACTTTCTCTCACTAACCATGGAGATAATATTCTTCGATCTAAACCGACCTCCCGAATCACAAATCAACATAAAACTACGATCCTAACAGTATTTGTAATATCCTAAAAGAGAAAATTGGATTTTTGCTCTAATTGCTAACTATTTATAGATAGTCTATATATTACTAAAAGCAAGTGGGAGTTTTTATCTTGAAAAGATAAAATTACAAAATACATAATTTTCTAAAATCATACTAGTGAAAATCATGTTGAGGCTTAACATGTAAATGATAAACCACAAGATGATGGAATTATCATTCATAGATCCACTTGGATATCTCAGATATTTGGTTCATATGCTGAGGATTATATGATGAAGTATTACCAAAATTATGAATTGGGTAAATTATTCATAATATGAATGTTATAGATGTTGTTCATAAAGATATTCAAATTTTAAAATTTGGTTTATCTTAATTCTTAATAGTTAGAGAATGATGATGAGTTTATTCAAAGATAATGTAACCCTAGTGGTTTAAATCTTTGTGTAGAAATCATATGGACAAAAATTGTATACATATTTTAATGCATGTCTTATGACAAGATTATTAATCATATTTAAGCAATTAACTNTAACACGTAAATGGAACGACATTTACGGGATTACATTTACTATCTTGTAAGGCACAAACACATGGACTAGAAGCGTCATTATTGTAAAGTTGTGTGTTTGTTAACCTATAAATACCCCCTCCATACTTCCATGGAGGGGTGAGACTCTTTGTGTAACCTTATCCTTTTCTTTATCAATAAAACACACACTAGTTTCCCTTCTCTCTCTACTTTCTCTCACTAACCATGGAGATAATATTCTTCGATCTAAACCGACCTCCCGAATCACAAATCAACATAAAACTACGATCCTAACAGTATTTGTAATATCCTAAAAGAGAAAATTGGATTTTTGCTCTAATTGCTAACTATTTATAGATAGTCTATATATTACTAAAAGCAAGTGGGAGTTTTTATCTTGAAAAGATAAAATTACAAAATACATAATTTTCTAAAATCATACTAGTGAAAATCATGTTGAGGCTTAACATGTAAATGATAAACCACAAGATGATGGAATTATCATTCATAGATCCACTTGGATATCTCAGATATTTGGTTCATATGCTGAGGATTATATGATGAAGTATTACCAAAATTATGAATTGGGTAAATTATTCATAATATGAATGTTATAGATGTTGTTCATAAAGATATTCAAATTTTAAAATTTGGTTTATCTTAATTCTTAATAGTTAGAGAATGATGATGAGTTTATTCAAAGATAATGTAACCCTAGTGGTTTAAATCTTTGTGTAGAAATCATATGGACAAAAATTGTATACATATTTTAATGCATGTCTTATGACAAGATTATTAATCATATTTAAGCAATTAACTATGATTGAATACTCTTTCCTAAGCACAATAAATATACAAAGATGGTAATTGTCATATTTATATGAATATGAAATTTGACAATGAATATCAAAACTCTTTCTTGAATGATTACTTGAGCGAGGACGATAAGTAATTAAAAGGAGTTTATGAATTCAAATCTTTGGAAGTATACAAAGTGCAATAATCCATGAATGGATAAATGCATGCATCTAGGAGATTACCCTTATGTTTAATTATTAAATCCATGTTTTGATTTATAATTGAAATAAGATAATTTCTAAGTATTCCTGAAAGCTAGTGGGAGTATTATGTTTGATCTACTAAATCATATATGTTGAATAACATATAAGAAGTAACATTCCATTAAAGTAAAATGTTAAGTCTTGTTTTGGAATGAAACTTTACTTTAAAGATTTAGAAAATAAAACATACAACCTTGGAACTAAAGTTTATTATTTAATAAACATGTGTGGTAAATAAATCTAATAGAATATGATATATCATTTTGAAAGATTAAATGAATATATATATTGTTAAAGATAGAACATGAATAAAATCTAAGTCTGACTGAAGGATTTTCATGTGTATCATGTTAACAATATTTGATATCCAATTAAAAGTAATTAAATAACTTGTGTAATGAATATTCTAATGGAATATGTTTGAACTTAGAATAATGATTCTCAGCCTGGAATTGCTCCTTAAATTCTAAGTATAAACAATATGGCAAATTGTTGCATAATTGTTATAGCCGACAGTAAATCTTGAAAGATTGGAAGGCATCAAATATTACACAATGGATATTAAGTTTACGGGATTTTAAAGAGCATATTGTGGTTTGTATACAATGATGCTGATTTAATTGAGATGACACTCAATACTAGTCATGGAAGGATTCCATCCTTGTTAATAGCCATGTGAACTAGTTGTGCTCAACTAAGAGCATAGTTGCATTATACATTAAAGAATTAGAATACTCTAAAATTTAAAATATTAAAAGTTTGATTGTCATAAATTGGTGGTTGAGGATGTCACACCATTTATGAAATATTGTGTGACTATATCAAGATAGTTGGATATACACATACAAGAATTTCGCTAATTGAATTCTTGAAATAAATATTCTCAAAATTATTATAGATCAAAGTTAGTTGAATAATGCCTTGTCAACAAGTATAATTGTCATTACTTGAGGCATAATTGTCAACAAGTCATTACTTGAGACAAAATTCATTAACTAGAATTATCATGCATTGATCTATTTAGTATTTGGATAAAGGACATTGAGCAATTATTATTAATGAATTAAAGTACTTAGTACGTTTGTTTTCATTAATAATAAATTGTGTTCTGTATTTGCATATTTAAACCCATGAATAACTTATGTTATTCTAAATTGTCCGTTGTCAATTAATGATATGAGAATATCATTGAACTAAGACAAATCTGAGTATTGGTTAGAATATACTTGAAAGTATATTGATGCGTTGACATACCAATTTCACATGATATTCAATGAATTGAATATAGGACAAATCCCCAACCGCATGATTGTACTTATGGATCTATGTCATTAAGTAAATCATGAATATTTATCCTCAGACTTGAGATGCCAGAGAACTGTCATGAATGTAGTGCATATATGTGAAGCAATTTACCGCTAACCGTAACTGGTAGTTATAAGGATTGTTTTCAGAAGTGTTACAAAGTTCATGGGTTTTGCTTGTAGTCAATAAAGAATTTGTTCCTTCAAATTTATTTTGAAGTATAATACTACTGGGCCCCTAGTGGGGTTGATCAGATGTATGTGTGGCCGCACCCAAAAGAGATCAGGAATACGTCCTGATGATTTTGGTAATCTTGATCAATCGATGAAACGAGAAACAGAATAGTTAAATTATGAAATGACTAAGATCCATATTCATATTTAACATGGTATTAGAAACAAAAGGATAAATATAATGATGAATCATTAAAATGTGCTTCGTGAAACCACACTTAAGTTGTTCTGGGGGCATTGGCGTGTTGCTAGACGCTAACCAATGTCATTACGTTTATTAAAATATGTCCATGTGGGAGCTGTTGAATTGTGAACATATTTTATATACGTATGTCCGGTTTTGAACTCGAGCCTATTGGGGGCACACACGTTTACATTTAGAGAACACTTTATTTAATGTAATTAATATATTAGATGTGTTAATTATATTAAATAATAATACACGAAGTATTTATACGGTCAAACGAAAAGAAAGGAGGGGGTCGAGTGTCGTTTTATGAAACTTAAGGAGGTGCTAGCAATGACTTATTGGACAAGGTTAAATGCTATATAAATACACCCCTTAGTCTCATTATTATCTGATTCGATGAGCTCAATACATACGACAGACAATACCTTTTAAAAGGTCCATACATTCGATGATGCATAATAATATTACATGCATGATATTATATTATATGCATGGTTATATTTGATAGATGCATGATGCAATACCTTATCTACTTCCTTGTCCTATTCGTTCAGTAGGAAAACAAATCCAATAGTTTTGGTTTGGTTGTATTCGTTTGACGCAAAGTACAAAAGTTATGATGGTCACGTTTTGTTCATTCGTGTATTAAGCACTAGCATTCTAGTGTTCTTGCTTGACGTGTAGTGTATGCAACCTTAGAGGAATCAACACTATTTGATTCTTGGTAGTGATATTTATCAACTTTATTCTAGTCGATTTTCATAAACCCTAATTTATTAGGGTTTGTGATTTGATCTTTATTTGGGGTTTTTCTATAAACCCTAATTGCATGGATTGTTAAAAGGTACGCGTTTCTTTTATGTTTCGGTTAATTATTACAAGTATTTGATTCTATGTTTCCACTGCGTGCTTTGTGTATGTTTACTTATTCATTATATAATTGTTATGATTAATAAATTCCAATACAACAATATTATAAGAACTCAAGAATATAAAATTTTGGACTAAGAAATGAATGTTGCACGTTACGTGACTTAAGGGGTCCAAGAAAACCTTTAAAACTTGTACATAACTTATAAACTAAATAAATTAAATTATCCTAAGTATTTTATACACAAAATTTGGTCAAAATTATCGTCATTGCTCCTTAATGCCGCCCCCCCCCCCCCTTTGTTTATTATGATTGCCAAGTTTCCTATTTAGTTACAAATCATATCAATTACATTTATTCCCATTAATTCACCATAACATATCATAACATAAAATTAAATGCATTTTTCTTCTTCATCTCCATTTCATACGACTCATATACACAAAACACACCAAAATATGCTCACAATTGCAACCAAATCAAATCATTCCATTTTTCTCAAAAAAAATACCACCGAGAAACCCTAAAAAACCTTAAAATTCCATTCGGCCACTCCAGACTTTTCTAAAGGCAATTATCATTTTTCCTGAGTTAATTGAAGATAGAAGAAGCCAAGAAAAATAGTGGGACGAATTATAGAAGGCTGGTTTGAGCGGGGTTAATTTTTGTTCGCATTTTATCCTTACCAATTGGAAGAAATTCGTGAGCACCATTCCAAAGTCCAAATCCATTCAAGGTTATTTTTGTATCATCCTATAACTTATTTATAATATGTAAAAATTAACCAAATCAAATCATGCATTATATTCTGGTGGTATGAATTTTTATAAGATAAAACATGCTATTTGAATAAAATTCATAAATCGGCCAAGATAAAATTTTATAATTCTTAATCTGATTTTTTTGGACTTATATCATGTTAGTATAACGTAAATAAAATGTTAAATAATTTATTTGAGGCCTAAATAATTGTTTGTGGATTTTAATTGTTTACCGATTAATAAAGAGAAAGAAAATAAAAAGAAAATAGTGAGCGGGCACTAGGGTTACGGTTTTCTGGTTTTGGCTTGATTATTAAATGGGTTTAATGATTATAAAATGAGTGGCTAATGATTGGTGGAGCTAGGGTTTGATTTGCGTATTTTATTGTTTAGTCGATTTGTTTGTAAATCAAAGAGGGGTTGTTTCGAAATTTTTAATACCCATGGGGTATTTTTGTAAATCTCATATGACCAGTAGCTATTTGAATAAAATAGGTCCAAGGACCAGAAGTGTGTATTTTATAAATTGAAGGATTAAAATGTGTTGTTAATAATTATTAAAACCGATTTATTAATTATATAAATTAAGGGGTTAAATCTGTAAATATTGAAAAGATGGATGTTTTGATTCGTATAAAATTATTTGAGGGGCTAAATTTGTTAATTTGAATAATTGAAGGTTTAATGTGTTAATATTGTATTATTAAATGTTTAATTGTTAATTTAATTATTAAAATGATTAAAATAGAAATGTTTATAATGAAAGGACTTGTTTTGTAAATTAATTAGCTAGAGGGTTTGAATTGTAGATATGAGAGGATTGTATTGATAACATGTTTAACTTGAAGGATTATTTGTGTAAATTGTGATAATTACATTTTAAACCCTAAAATTTGGCATTTTACCTTATAAACCCTAAAATATGGAAAGTAATAATTAGAAACCCTAATCTTGGAAAACTCTTATTAATTGAAATCATTAACTTATTTAATTATGGAAATTTGTTAGATCTGGAAACTTACTAAATAGAAAGCTGCTAAATGTGGAAAGTTACTTAAAATGGAAAGCTGCTAAATATGGAAAGCTGCTAAAAATGGAAAGATAACCGAAAGAGGTAACTTAAGTAAATTTGAACTCTTCATGATCCGTTTTCACTTTCTTCTAGGTCCGGTGAAGCGGGAGCGATCTTTCTTCTTTTATTTGATCTTGGTTTTGTATGTTTCGGCGAAGGTACAGATATTCTGACCTTTTTAGTAAAGGTTTCGTATGACTTGTCTTTCCTCTCTTTGACCGCATTGCTTGATCTTGTCATCTGATTCTGAGCCTTTATGTTAGGCTTTCCTATTTGATCTATCTTGTGATATTTGAACCCTTGATATTGAGCTACCATTGATATTTGAACCTTTGATATGTGTGAACCTTTATACTTTGGCTCTGAGGTTGATGTGTTTCGTTAGTATTGTGATTCTATTGGTATTCGTTGTAACCCTCATTGTGATGTTGACATAACCCGTTCGTTAACCTCTTGTAACCTTAGCTTTTGGACCTTTTTAAACTTTGGAGGTTCTTTTGGGATATATCAACAGGATGTGAAAAACCTTTTCTTAATTATGATATGGGAATGTTTAAAGGAGAAACTATTTTATAACGACACTTCTAACATGATTTAAGACCACTTTTATATGGGATTTTATAATTTCATAAAGACTACTTTTAAAGGATGTTTTAAGAAAACCTTCATTAAAGATTACTTTTATAAATGCTATCTTTTGGAAGATTTCTTTCTAAATGAACCTTTGTTATAAACCTTTTAAGTAGATTGTACTACGAACCTTTTTAAAACAATTGATATGAAACTGCTAAATTGAAATAGTGCTTTAAACTTTCATTATGGCCCTTTGACTATGAACCATGGGATTTTGGATCTTGGGATATTGAACCTTGCTGATTGGAACCTTTGACATTGGCACTTATACTACAGGAACCTTGATATTGAACTTTGGATTTGAACCTTGATTATTTGACCATGATATTGATATTGACATTGATTTGAACTCTGGTTACCTTTGACCCTTCAGTATTTACCGAGGCATTATTTTGTTCCCAGTTATGGGGGGTCCATGACCGCAGCATTGATGCACCAATGTTATGAGGAGAGTCCTCAAGTAATTTGGTAAGTAATATGTAATTGGTACTTTACTTTTAAGTAATATGTAATTGGTACTTTACTTTTAAGGATTGGTACTTTACTTTTAAATCTAAATGTGTTTGATCCTCGATTAACTTGTACATGTACATATGTTTATGATCCTATAAATATCGCATATTCATATAACCATACATGTCGATACTCATAAACATATGTACATGTACAAGTTAATCGAGTATTGATAAAACATATAAATTTTAAATAATTATACACTAGAAAGATCGGGGTCGGGGCCGGGTTCGGGGATTTATGTTATCCCCATCCCCGCCCCATCCCCGGTTTAATATTTCAGGGGATTCCCCATCCCCGTCCCCATCCCCGGTCAACTCGGGGATTCCCCAGTCAAATCGGATTTGGGGATCGGATCTCCATCGGGTACGGATTTTTTTGCCATCCCTAGTACCACACCGTCCCTCATATACTATCTGCTATGGCCATTATTATGAATATGATTTGTTTACAGGGGCGTATGGATGCATCCTAGATTTGTTTGTTTGTTTGTTTGGGCTACTATGATGATATGGATATATATTGTATTTGTTTGGTGATTGGGCATGCGTGCATGCAGTCTCTTCACATTTTGGGAGCTAGCTACTCCATGGATTACTTGAGGACTCTCCTCTTACTACATTTGGTATTCCGAGGACTCCCCTCCGAATACATTGATTACGAAGATGTGATATGGTTTGTTTGGATATTTGTATGGTCTGGGGTAAAGATACTGACACATACACTCACCTTATACCTTAACCATTGATCCTACTCCTTTACCTTGTACTTCTTATGATTCTCTTGACTCTATTTATTGTATTTCATTCGTATCGTTTCTCTATTTTTGCTTTGTTATCTGTACATATCTGTTCACTGAGCTTTGTAAGCTCAGCCGCATTTCTTTTCTCCTGCGGCAGGTTTAGTAGGAAGCTGGGTTATGGATGGAGAGTTTACTTGCTTTTGGGCTTAGAAGACTTCACCCTGTTAGATACTTGCTGGACTAAATATTACAAAAGGCCACACAAACATAAAATTAATGTGGCCATTAGATGAGCAATAGTCACACAAAATATACATTTCTTCATTTTAAACAACATATGGTCACACTTATTAACATTTTTGGCCACTTAATGCTTAATTGTATGTGACTAAATACCCAAAACAAAGATGCTTTGTGTGACTAAATATTACAAAAGGCCACACAAACATAAAATTCAAGTGGCCATTGGATGAACAATAGTCACACAAAATACACATTTCTTCACTTTAAACAACATATGGTCACACTTATTCACACTTTTGGCCACTTTTTTAAAAAATTGTATGTGACTAACTCAAAAAAAAAAAAACAATACCTGTTGTGTGACTAAATCATCACAAACGTCACATTTATTATATTCATGTGGCCACAGGACGGGAAATAGTCACACATAATACACATTTACTTGAATAAATCATCTTAAATGTCACATATATTATATATTTATGTGGCCAAAGGACGAACAATAGTTACTCTCAAAAAATATTCGTGTGACTATAAAGTGTTTACAGTCACTGATAATGACTAAACCAACAAAACTTGTGCCTAATTTGTCACACATATTCGGGGTTTTGGTCATTCTTTTTCGATGGAAAAGGCCACGAACTCAACAATGTGACCATATGCCACCTACGGTGGCGGGACCTTTGGTGACACACAACGAAAAAAACGTGTGTGACTATATGCATATCGTCACACATTTCTGGCGTGACCAATAGCAGTTTCTGTACCAGTGTTTGCACAACCAAGTTAATGATGTGTGCAACACATCGACTATGATAAAAAATGCCATCAAAAGATGGTTGGTATTTTTAGTCTTCCAACCGCATTTGTATTATTAGAAAAAGTGTTATCAAATGATATTGAAAAAACCTTTTTTTTTTCTATTTTAAACGTTTTCATAACATATCTCAACATCATACTTAAATTTTCACCTGTGTGCGGATGGTCAAAGTTTTCAAAACCAATAGTACGTTTCATCATTTGCCAAGTAACAAGATCAACCCAATGTAAGGTAACACAAATGTACGAACTGGGCAAACCATGACCCGCCGACCAAATATCGGTTGTTAAGTTTACACTAGTTTTTAAAGCATCAAAACCAAGTATTAATTCCTTTTTAACCTTTACCCAAGATTTAATTCAATCACGTTTAAGAGTTTGACGACTTACATGATTATATCATGGTTGAAGGCGGTTTTGAATCAACCACGTTAACCTAGGGTTGTCGAAGTGGTTGAACGACAAATACTATTGAATCACAAAGTGTGCTAAATCTGGATGAAGCGCTCTCTCGTCATATACAAAAATGCTCCCATCTCGTCCTATAGTAGTTTGTTCCGATCCCGAAACGCCTTTTGCTGCTTTACAATGTTGATTCGTGTGCTTCTTCAACGTAGAGTTCCCATCGGATTTGATAAAAGTGTTACAAGCTTTACAACGAGCCTTTTTCGATCCATTCGATAACTTAACCATTTGGAAATGACGCCAAATTTCTTGGTGTCGGGTTGTTGGTTCATTCCCAACTTCATACGGTTCATTTGTAGAACCATAACCAGCGGAATTTGATGACGTTGGTTGAGAAGCTCGGTTTCTAGACACTAGGCCAAAAATGACCTTTCGTCACACATGGTCGTTTTTGAACGGTCACACGGTGACATTTTTACGTGACTAAATGTACCAGCGTTAAATAAACAGCCACACTTGATCCGACTTGTGTGACCATTTCGTAAAATATATGTCACGCATTTGTGTATATATGTGACTAGAGGGTAACTGGTAAATATTTTTCGACATTTTAGTCACTTTTAATTCGGGACGTGTGACTGATACAAATCAGCTCGAAACATTAGTCACACTATAGATATACATATGTGACAAATATATGTCACACAATTGAACAGTGTGACCAAAGAAGATATATGGTCACACGAAGTACTTGTGTATGTGGCTAAATTATATAGGCAAGTTTGTCACACATTATATAAA
>LBNU01023696.1:12234-34635 GCA_014162995.1 Artemisia annua
ATTGTAGAAGATATCCGCCCAATAATCGATGCAAGTGTGACCCAAGTAGTCTTAGGCAAACCATTTATCGAGGTCTCTAGAATGACTCATGAACCTTCCTTAGGGATAGTCACATTTAAGGATGAGACCGATGAGGTGAACTACCAAATGCCGTATAAGATAGAGCAATACCAACACTTGTCAAACGTTGAGAAGGAGCTCAAACAAGCGGTTTACTATAGGAATGATGAGGATAGACGTAGGGGAGTAGAGTATGTCATGAAAAGGATTTTCGGTTTCTACAAGTGTTGTTTGAACTTAGGGCCCGAGTACAAAACCGGAAAAGAGGATGACTTAGGAACCGAGACCAACGACGAAGTCACGTAATGTACGGTGAATTTGAGTCTAGCTACAAGACTCGTAAATAAAGAAAGCGCTTCTTGGGAGGCAACCCATGCTTTGTTTGTTTTTGTGTGTTTATTTGATTTTATTTGTTTCCGTATGTAAGTTATATTTCTTGTTATTGATTCATGTTTCAAGCTAAATTGTGAAAATACTTTATTTTGTTTTTAACTTCGTCTTAACTACATATAAAGGTATTTTGCAAAAGCTAAGTGTAAGGGAAATCCAAATCGGTTTATAAAGAACGAATGAACATGAATCATAACAATGAAATTAACTTACATATTAGTATTTGTTTGAGTCAAATGCTTGTATCGAGTCATAATAAATTTTTGAAGGAATTCCAGGAAGTGAGATTAGCATCTATAACCATAAACTACATTGATGCCATTTCATACTCCAACCACTTTCTATATATGTAATTGTCCTAATAAAATATTATAATATTGGGGTGCGGATCATGACCAACAAAAACAATAGAGATAGAAATCTTGTCAAAGTCAATTAGCACACCTAACTTTCATGAACATCTTAGCTTAACAAACCATGATATAACTTACCCAAAACATTTGCGAAAGACATTTACAAACTGAATTTTACAGTATTCGCTAATAAAAAACATTTATCTCCATCTACAACATAACTTTTGTTTAAGAAAATCTATCTCCAAAAGTTATAATTACTGTTTAAATACAATGTATAAATAGATAGATATGCTTGAAATGCACTTATCTCATTCTAACAGTTTATTATAACTTGTCCTCATTTGCATCATCATTTTATCGACCCGTGTCTGATTATAATTAAGAACCACGCCAATATCATCGACCACAAAAGTTCATTTGTTCAATTCCAATATATCTACGAAATTAAACTAAGACAATTATTGTTGGAATTTTAAAACATATTAACACTTAATATTTAAACACATAAATACATGAGTATGCAACGGAAGTCATAGATCAAGTATAGCATAATGTGTACCTTTTAGCAATTAAAAGCAAATGAACAACGTTCTTAAATATTCGCGTGTGAATAAATCTAACACACGAAAACCACTAAAGATCAAAGTAAGGTCTTCTCCAGTAAACACACACAATACATTTTTAGCAAACAATTAAGTATGCTAGTACTAGTAGTGAAAAGCTTCCTTTGTCGTTGTTTGTGTTTGATCGACAAAAGCAAGACTAACCTGAAACCCTTTTGTGTTCTTAATGTGCGATCGACTAGAAAACCAAACCCACCGAAACCCTTTTGTGTTTGTGTTCGGTCGAGAGGTGCACAAGAGAGAGGAGAGCAAGTTTTAGGTTTTTAGGATTAATAATAATGAAATATCAAGTTCAAAAACCTTAAGCCTTCATTATATAGGGATTAAGATGACTTAGCTTGCAAGCCAAGCAATCCCAAACCTCCTCAAACTCCTACACAGATCGGCCCAAAGGAAAGAGGGGGATCCATAACCTTCTTTTCATTCGTTTAAAATCTAGTCCTTTAATTATCGTCTAACAATCGTTATTTAAATATAACGTTTAAAGCTTTTTATTTTTTAATTGTTTTACGTATTAACGCATGCGTCCCCATGGCTCACGTGTTTTCTAGACATACGATATTGAAATATGGTTATATCCCAATAGCTCCCACTTGGTCATGTTTCAAATAACGTAATAACATTGGTGAGCATCTAGCAACACCCCAATGCTCCTAGAAACACCTTAGTGTGGTTTTGTAAAGGCATTGTCAAATGATTCTTCATTTATTATCCCTTTGATTTAGATACCATGTTTAATATGGATATGTATCAAGGTCATTCTATAATTTAACTGTTCTGTTTCTCGTTTCATCGATTGATCATGATTACCAAATTCATTGGGACATATCCAGATCTCCTTTGGGTATGGTCGTACAAACATCTGACCAACCCCATGAGGGGCCTAGTAGTATCATACTTCAAAATATAACTGAAGAACAAATTATGTATTGCCACAACAAGCGTCATCCGCATGTTTTACAACACTTCTGAAAATAGTCCTTATAACTACCAGTTACGGATAACATTAAACTAAATTCAAGAACTGGTATCCACACACGCCATTCTAGCTTACGTCTCAAGTCTAAGGATAAATAAAGACATCATTTACAAGATTCACTTAATGACAAAGATCCATAAAGTGAAAATCTTGTTAATTGGGGAAGTTTGATATGCAAACTTTTGAATACAATGTAAGTTTGGTGGGACACCTCCTTAATATTCAAAGAATATTACCAATCTCTCAGATTTGTCTTAATTCAACCATATTTCCATATAGTTGATTGAAAATGGACAGTTTAGAATGATATAAATCACTCACGGATTTAAACATGCAAATATATGATACAACTTATTATAAATGAAACTAAACATTATCAAATATTTTAATTCATTGAAAAATAATAATTGTTTCACATCCCTTATCCAAATACTAAACACAGATTAACATGAAACTATTAGCTAAATGAAGTCCTATGCTCTCAGCATGTTGAGTAAGCTTTCCATTAGGTAAAATGATGAATTCCTACAGCATAAATAACAATAATCACCTTATCAGTTATCTATAATACTATAAGATTAGGCCCTCTAATTTATTGTGTAGGCGTCAAGATTGCATAAAGTACAAGATAGCTAATGCTCGAAATTCAATGCAGCCTCATAATAACTATAAAATCATGAAAGGAGATGAAGTGCAAGGGTTGCCCGAATTGATCACAAGGCATTTTGTATAGAATTAAAAGTCGGTTAGATGAAGTGCAAGAGTTGCGAAAGGTTGCAAGAAAAAAATTAATGATTTAACCTAATTCTTGCCTATATAAACCGGCCAAAATCACATTTAATATGTACATTTGAAGATGATTCACACATCTTTTAGATCTTTGATTGTTGGTAGCGGTATGTAAATTCTCTTTTGCAACATTTTGGAGATGATTCACACATCTTTTAGACCTTTGTAATTAAGTTGGTCTTCTTTTTTTCTTAATTTAGTTATCGTACGCAGGTACCATGAAAATCACACAAGATCATGCATGCTCAGATAAATAGAACCAAAGATTGGGATACCAACTATTTTCTTTGTTTCTTACATATTTAGGTGATTGTTATAGATAAGCATATATATAGATATATGTATTATGTTAATGCATTTTCATATACAAATAATTTATGTGTGTTTTCTATTGATGTAGCTCAAATGTGCGAATTGATTCAAGAAAATGTGCACGAGCATGTATGTAAAGCAACATTTAAATGGTTAAATGATACTTTTTAGCTTGATTAGTTTATGTAAGTAGTTGCTTTCGAATGCTCTTCGAGAAATATTAGAATGAATTTATCGTGTGCAATTGAATTATTATTGAAAAGAAGAAAGTCCGTGCATCGCAAAGTGTTTTCTTTTTCTATATGTAAAATCATTAGTGAGAAACCAATATTTACGCCCATTAAATGAGTTTGCCATAATAGCAAAATACGACATATTAAAAATATCACATTGAGTAATGAATAGAAAGGAAAAAATACATAATTTTGACTTAAAGCCGTTTGTAAATTATAATATCAAATAAAAAAGTTGAGTTTTAAACATAAGCAAAAGTTCAAACTTTTATCGAAAAACAAAACCGGTGCATTTAATGTGAAGTATATACAACATCGAGATGGAAGTGCAAGGCTTGCCGGAATTGATCACATGATATTTAGTAATTAGTATAGAATTAAAAGTCGGTTATGGATTGAGATGAAGTTGAAAAGGTTGCAAGAATAATTGATGATTTAACCTAATGCAATATATATAGATATATGTATTATGTTAATGCATTTTCATATACAAGTAATTTATGTGTGTTTTCTATTGATGTAGCTCACATGTGCGAATTGATTCAAGAAAATGTGCACGAGCATGTATGTAAAGCAACATTTAAATGGTTAAATGATACTTTTTAGCGTGATTAGTTTATGTAAGCATGCAACTTGAATAATGAATATAAAAGAAAAAGTACATAATTTTTGCTAAAACCCATTTGTAAATTAAAAAAATTAAGTTTAAGACATAATAGTAGAGTCCAAAGATTTTAGGAATTATTAATAGCGTGTTAATTAATATTCATTTGGTTAGCTATTTAGAATTGAGTTTATTGATAAAATTTATTAATATTAGTTATACTTCAATGTTAATTTTCAATGAAATTAGTTGTACAATAAAATGTGATAAAGCTAAAAAGGTTTGTAACGATTTTTATACAGTTTATGTGGCATTATTATATATACATTATTACACAAACTTTAACTTACAAACTTAATAAAGAAAATATATAACACACATTAAACTATGACCAATTAGATAGACCCCGTGTGCTTCATATTACCATGCAAAAACCATCTAATGGACAAGTATTGTAGGGCTAAGTAATAAACCAAAAGAAACAAAACCATTTTTTTTATCATGCAAATAAGTAATAGGCCAAATGAAACAAAGCCATCACAACTTAATAACCAAAAGCCCATTTATAAAATACAACACCACAAAACCAAAACAACATCAAACATTTTTAAATTTTTATACAAGAAAGTCAAAACGTTTCATACAACATACTAAACAATAATTAAGCATACACTCGCCAATACATAGAAAGAATACGCGATTAACAATTAGATTCGAAGCCTGTGCGTAGCATGGGTTCTTCATGCCTCGTAACTAATAAATATCGGATGAATTACCACATTAATAAGTAGCTTGAAAATGTATCATACTTGTCACTTTTTGTTATTGTGTGTAATGAACTTTTAAATTTTGATTATTGTGTGTATTTTGTGGCCATTTTACCTTTATTTTTAAAAAATTTTGAAGGGTAAAATAATCATTTTACATGGCTGAATACTCAAAATACACACAATAATCGAAATTTGAAAGTTCAGTACAAAAAAATGGTACACATAATAACAAAAAATGGTTTTCTTCTATGTTCGTCCATTTTTGCACATTTTCATCCGTTAATACACCTTTTCGTACATTTTTGTCCATTCCAATCCGTTTTTAGCTGTAGAAAAATGTACAGAAGTTTACAAAAACGTATAAAACGTATTAATCATTGGTTTTCTTACGTTTTCGTCTGTTTTTACATATTTCTTCCGTTTTTACATATATTCATCCGTTTTTACACGTTTTTATCTGTTTTTGTACGTTTTCATCCGTTTTAACATGTTTTCATTCATTTTTACACGTTTTCATCCGTTTTTATTCGTTTTCATCCGTTTTACACATTTTTGTTCGTTTTTACACGTTTTTGTCCGTTTTAACACATTTTCGTTTGTTTTTACATGTTTTCATCTGTTTTTGCAAGTGTAAAAACAGACGAAAACATGTAAAATAGATGAAAACATGTAAAAACGGATGAAGATGTAAGAAAACCAACAATTAATACATTTTTATATGTTTTTCTACAGCTAAAAATGGATAAGAGTGTATAAAAATGGACGAAAAAAAGCAAAACCGAACGAAAATGTGTACAAACGAACGTAATCGTGGAAAACAGACGAAAACATGCAAAAGCGAACGAAAACGTGTAAAAGCGAACGAAAACATGTAAAAACAACAAAAACACGTAAAACGGATGAAAATGTGCAAAAATGAACGAAAACGTGTTTAAACGGATAAAAACGTGTAAAAACAAGCGAAAACATGAAAAAACAGATGAAAAAGTGTAAAAATGGACGAAAATGTGTAAAAATAGACGAAAATGTGTAAAACGGACGAAAACGTGTAAAAACAAATGAAAACATGTAAAAACGGATGAAAACGTGCAAAAATGAACGAAAACGTATTAAAACGGACAAAAACGTATAAAACGGACGAAACGTGTAAAAACGGACGAAAACGTGTAAAAACGGACGAAAACATGCAAAACAGACGAAAACGTGTAAAAATAGACGAAAATGTAAGAAAACCAAATTTTACGTTATTTATTAACGGCCGTTAGTATAAGGGACTAACAATGCAATTTTGGCGTATGATAACTAACTTTTAGGTTATTTATTAACGGTCGTTAGTGTAAAGGACTAACGATGCAGGTTTAGTAGGTAACAGGTACATAGAAAGGACTAACGATGCAGGTTTAGTGATAGAATGTGAAAAAAAAAAAAAAAAAGTTGTATACAACCATAAAAGGTGGCAAGTTAACTACATTTTCAAGTGATTTGCCCAAAAAATAATACTCATCTTCTCCAAGAGACCAAGACTCCAACTGAACAACCATGTCCGATTATGTTCTCCGGATTTTTTTTTTTCGTTTTCCTTTCTTTCTTTCTTTTTTCTGCCTCTTGTTTTTGCATCTGGTTTCTCGTTTCTTTTCAAGATTAGTACTAAAAAAACATCTGATTCAAACGTTCTTTTCCGTTTTTATATAGATACATTGATTCTCAGCACCAAAACGTCGATGCCCCCCGCTTGCTTGATGCCCTGAGCGGTCACCCACGCTACCCATAGCCAGGGTCGGGCATGCCATGTTATTACATATGTATTCTCCATCCTTATTTGAAAGATCAGCAATGTTAAGAACAAACAAATATTAATTGGTCCAAAATAGTGAAACCCAAACCAAAAAAACCCTAAAACTTCTCTCCTCCTTTGGCGATTTTTTGAGAAAACCGATTCCCTAAAACTTCTACAATCGTTTCTCTAAATCTACCTTAATCTTTGTTCTTCTTCCATTAATTCGTTCCTAGGTTCTTCCTTGATCTAATTCGTGGAAGCTAAAACAGATTTTGGTTTGATTTTTTGAATCGTTTTTTATTAGGGTTTTCTCAAACCGCCATTGGTTTTTTTTATCACAAATCGATTCTTGATTCTGAATTAATTATTTAAGTCGGTTCCTACTGACTTCTATATAATCAAGGGTCGATTTATTATTCTTGGTGCGCCTCTTTTAATCGTTGTTGGTTAAAGTGCTGTTTGCTATACGAAACTTCTTGGGGTTTCGTTTACTTGTGTGGTCAAGGATATTCTGTCTGTTTGGTGTTCGCTTGCTGCTGTTGTTCTTCCAATATCGAAACCCTTGTTTAGGGTTTGTTTTTTCAGCGTGTAAGTTAGTGGTATTATTTTGTTCTTTAACGATCAACAAACTTCTTTTGGGGTTTGTATTTTCAGCGTGCAAGTTAGAGGTTGTCCTCGTGTAAGTAACCCGTTTAGGGTTTTGGGTATTAAAGGTGCGATTGGTTGTTGATTGCTGTAAGTCATTCGTGTTGTTAGTGGGTTTTGGAGAGATGGAATCGGGGTTTTTGAATAAAAGGAAGTCTGATTCAACTTCTGGATTGGTTGCTAGGATTAAGAACATAGATGGTAAAGTTATTGTTAATGAGAACAAGCCATTGAAGTCAATCCTTAAGTGTACAGGTTTGTCAGATAAAACGGGGAGTTTTAAGCTTCCTAATGAGGTTGGATCTGGTTCAATGGGATCTTATGGTGCATTAGCTGGTACTAATCAGAAAAGTACGCTGGTTGAGGATGTTATAAACACATATAGCAGCCCTATTGCTGCTTGTGAGAAGTCGTATGATGATGGGGTCTTGATTAGGAAGGCTGGTCATGATGATACACTCAAAGATCCACCTTCACGACATGATGTTCCTGGTTTTGTTGCAACTAATCTTAGTAAACCTGATGTGGATTCTTCGAATATTGAAAATAACTCAAAGGTACAAGATTCTGGTTCAACAAGTGTGTGTACTAATTTGGGTGCTAAAGTCGTTATTCCAATTACCGTGGTTGATGATATGTGTCAGAAATTTTCTAATACGTTATACGGTTATTTTATTGGTCAACGGTTAGCGTTTCCTTTGGTGGAAGATTATGTCAAGCATGCTTGGGCTAAGTTTGGTTTCCAACGTGTTATACTACGGGGTAGTTTTTCTTTTTCCAATTTTCGTCACAACAAGGATTGCTTAAGGTGCTAGAAGGTGGTCCTTGGTTTATTAGATCAACTCCAATCTTCTTAGATAATTGGGTGGCGAATACTAAATTGGAAAAGGGGGTCATTACTAAGGTACCCGTATAGGTGCGTTTTCATAGACTACCTGTTGTTGTGTATTCGGAAACTGGTATTAGGTTGTGATGAGACGAAAAGTGTTACGCTTTTAGGGGGTCATTTAAGCCCTAATTCGTATAAATGTGATCAAATATTGCCCTAAATCGTTCCTTTTGTCATTTGAGGTACTTTTGAGAGGAATTCTGGAAAACATGCATATTCGGACGTTTTTGGAGCATAAAAGTGAAGAAAACGACAAAGTCTCAAAAGATGAAGATTTACAACCTGACGGCGTCAGAAGTCACAAGGTGACGCCGTCAGAAAGTCTTGACAAAAGAGTGGAAATCAATTATCAAATGACGGGCCAGAGGAAATTTGGGATTTAACACCTGACGCCGTCAGGTGTTAGGAAACGTAGGCCGTCAGGAGTAAAGTTAAAGAGTGACGGCCCAGAAGGGTTTATAAGGTGACGGCGTCAGAAGTGGATCTAGGCCATCCGAGAAAACTATTGGCGGCGAGCTGACGGCGTCAGCCCTTATAACCTGACGCCGTCAGAGTGTAAAATCTATATATAGTTTTCTAATTTTCATTCATTAGGGTGGAACTTTGTGGAGAACTTTTAGGGCAAACCCTAAAGACAAATTTTCTGTACTTTTTAGGGTTTCCAACCCTTGGAACCCTCATGCTTAATTAAAGATAAGTCTTCACTTTAATTCAATCAATATGTCTATGTGTTGGTTGATTATCTCTTTTGCTTGTCTTTTAATTAACATGTGTAGCTAAATTCTCTAGTGTTTGCTTAGATCTAATGAAACCTAACTATTAATTATTGGTTGATTGGTGTGTGTGGTTGTTTGTTGGGATGATTGTTCCATCAATGTTAGGCTCAAGAAAACTGGCCAACCTCCTTTATGGTAACGTGCTGGAACGTCTTGGGAAACATGTAGCCAAGGCATACTAGGCTATTAAGGTAGTATTTAACGCATGAGCCACTGTTTACAACCCCTATGGTTGTGCCGTGCATGGCATAGGGAGAGATAAGAGCTCATAGAATTGGAGAGATATGTATGCCACTCCATGAGTTATTAGGAATACACCCTTCATCCACACAAGTAACATACATATCAATTAACCGGTAAAAGATAGTTAGGGAGTAATGAAATCTAAGTAAACAGAACTTTCTCCATATTGTTTTCACAACCACAATAGTTTAGATATTTATTTTATTTTAATTTGCAAAAGTAGTAAACTTGGGTTAGTTGATTAGCAACTAATTCCGCCCTTCTTCCAAAACCGAGATTTTAACTACTTTCATAAAAATATAAAAATACAAAAAGAATCTTCCTTCTACCCTTAGACCTATTAGAGTAGCCTTTCTATCCTAACGAACACTATTCCCTATGAGAGAACGATCAATCCCCCGTACTTACCACTATCCTATACTACATCGGTCAGGTACACTGCCTGGTGGGGTTGTAAGCCTCTAAGTCATTGATGATGTTGGTGAAGCGATGATAGTAGGACTCAAGTGATTCCCCGGGCTCAATCATGAAGTCTTCATATTCCATGTAAAGCTTTGATTGCATGTCTTCTCGATTCAACTTAGTGCCTTCCATCAAGAGATGAACATGTTCCCACATATCCTTAGCAGTTTTCTGAGCATCAATACTACGAAAGATCGGATTAGGAATTCCTTGAATGATGTAGATCATTGCCATTTCATCTGCTTTCCGATGAAGTCTTTGGTCTTCTGTGAGTAAGGATTCGACAACTGGAGTAGAAGTATCAGGTCTTGGTGGATTTCCAAATGGATCACCTGGAGTCGTTGTAGTTGGCCATTGAAATGGACCTTCAAGAATGACTTTCTTCATAAACTTCCCGTGAGGCTTCCTAAGTTCAATGAATCGTAAGAAACGACTTGCCCATTGAGCATAGTTGCCTGGTGTGAGCATTGGAGGAATGTCAAGAGATCCTGCTTCATGACGAGATTGTTGACTTGTTACTGCTTCACACATTTGACTAAACCAATGTGACTGCTGCTTAGTTTGTGGGAGAGCTGCTTGCATTTGTTGATGCAAGTATGGTTGTTGCTGTGGGAATTGTTGTTGGTGCATTAAAAGGTGATGTTGTTCATGCAAATAGTATGGTTGATGATACGGTTGCTGTTGACGATTCTGTTGTAGCTGCTGATGATGATTAATGTAATTGTAGTACGGAGGTTGAGACATGATTAATGATTATGTTAACTGGATCTTTAAGGATAAAGAAGTTTGTTGTTGTAGATTAGATGTGTTGGTAAAAAAAATTAGACGATAAAATGTATATGAGATGCAAACTCGATAAGTGTTGTTCTGTGTTGCTTACTCGATAAGCTTATATACTCGATAAGCTTAGATACTCGATAAGAATAGTGATCCTTACTCGATAACAAATGTTGAATCGAGTATAGTTTAGCCTTAGAAAGAGTAGAACTGATCCTTACTCGATAATACCGATAAGGAAAAATGAGGCTTACTCGATACAATAATTGCTTACTCGATAGAACCTAGAATACACTAGCCTTACTCGAAAAACTCAATGCCTTACTCGAAAAAATGATCACTTACTCGATAAAACCAGAAACTTCGAACCCTAAAATCTAATATTTTCTACCAAATCTATCGTAAAACAACCTAAATTATCCCTTGACGATTGATACCACTTGTTAGGTCACCATTTTGTAACATAGAATCATGTAATCTTAGAGAGAGAAAGAAAGAAGAGAGAGAGAGAGAGTGGAAGGAACTCTAGTGTGTGAAATGAAAGACAATCTATTACTAAGAGAACCAACACCCTCCTTGGAGGGTTACATGAGTATTTATACTCTATGTCTAGGGTAGCTTACATCTTTACCACATTAGCACTATTTCCCCCTAGACTTTGACAAAACATGCAAACTTCACATGATTACATGAAAACATAAATATAACTTAACTTAATAATTGTTTAGAGCAACCTATTACAAAACTTAATGACCGACACTTGATAAAAATGAAATGTAATCCTAACAGTGTTTATAAAGAGTGTGAAAATCTATTTTTGGAAACTTTGTTTTGAAAATGATTATTTTCCGGATTGTCGTAAAATTTAGGTTTATCGCGAATGACGTTAGGTTTCGTTATGGGAATACATAAAATATGAAAAGTATGAGGTTTTGAGTGTAATAAATAAATTTAATAAAAAAATATATTATAATATATATATATATATATATATATATATATATATATATATATATATATATATATATATATATATATATATATATATATATATATATATATATATGGTGTATAAAAATCTGCTAGGGAAAAAAAGAATGAAAAATGAAACCCAATTGTAGTCCAATTACAATTCAAAGCCTTAAGGGTTATCCATAAATAATATAAATACAAAACCAAAGCTCCCAAATCCCTTTTTCCTGCAAATTTGGATCGACCACAAGGGGAGCATAAGAAAAAAATTAGGGTTTTGCTTTTGAAGCCAAAATAAAGCGTAAGATTGTGATTGTGATTTGTTGGAAGCTGCTGAGTTAAGGTGAGTTCATAGTCCCATACTTTTTACTTTGTTTTAAACATGGGATGGAAATGATGCTTGTCTTAAATATTTTGAGTTACTGTGATTATGTGTGTTTCAAAGCTTGGACTTATAATGTTATCGTATGTATGCTATATGTGATGGTTATTATGATGTGATGGTTATTATGATGAGATAATTATATGTTGTGATTATCGTGTATTATCGGGAATTATCATGCATGCGTATCAGAGACTCAATTGGGAGGATGTTTTGTCCTATTGCTCGCGTATGCGACCTAATTGATGTCTATATTGGAGCGGGGGTCACGTTCCGGACCGGATGTTGTGAATTTGGATCGGGGGACACGTTCCGTCCTAATGGTTGCCTTATGTGTATTGGTTGTCCTTATCTTGGTTGAAGTACATGTTAGCTTATATGATAACTGTAATTGTATGTCCAGCTATATTTTATGATCACAGTGAACTGGTTGCCTTGAGAGTGTATGTGTGTCTTAAACCTATGAATCTCACCAACATTATGTTGACGTTTTAAGCATCATTTTCAGGTGAGCATTCTAAGGATAAGATAGAAGGAAGCGACTAGAAGAGACTTTAGATGCATTTGAGAATGAATTATCTGCGTGTTTGGATTTGTATTCGTTTGACATTGTTGAAGATACCTTTGGATTATGGTTTGGTTATTTTATTTTGGGGTATTGTTACAACACTTTGTGTTTGTACTTTGCTCTATTTTATGTGCATGTAGTATTTCTCTATTTAGACACCAGGTGTTGTGATGATATCCATGAAGTTACACACTCGCGTTTTCGCCTTGGCGAGGTGTGACATCATAACACTAAGGAGGCGAATTCAGATGAACAAGCAACACAAGACACACCCCAAACGAAGATCTTAGAGCTGTAAGAAGGTCCTGCATGTACTTAATTCATTATGTAGTTTTGTTTTATTGTAATAGTAATCTTTAATTCATCAGGATTGATGGCCGGTAGTTTGTGAGTACGCAAAATCAAATGCCCGCCTTAAAATTGCTTTCCCGTCAATTAAAGTTTATATGTTTGATGTCTTTGGTGAATTTATATTAGTGCATTGATTACCTCTGTGTCTAGCTGAGCACTGCTTGGGCTGCCATACCCCTTCCTCGCCTATTTAATCCGATGTCTTTGGATAAGTAGGATATTCATAACTAATCATTAAGGGTTTACTCGCCGATATAATTAAACCAACGAGTACGGATTAATTATATACACTTCATATAAAACTAGCAATAAAACAAGTGACAAGCTGCTTAATTATCAGGACAGGTCTTCTTATTATCTCTATTATCTATCTGTGTACGTGTATGTTATTCGCTGATTTGTTCTCATTAGTATTTATTGTTTAATTAAATAACCAAACTGTGTCAGTCTCTCAGGCTGAACCCCCTTTCGTTAGATTAGACTGTAAAACTAACTTAGATATTAAAATACTTAGTAGGATAACTAAATAATACGTTCCACTCTTAGTGATCGACACTCTGTTTACCATTATATACAAACTGACCGGGTACACTGCTCGTTAAATGTGTGTTATTGATAAGTCAGCTAAATATAAATGTAAAACTTGAGTAGGCATTAACAGTGCTAAACCGCAACGACACATCACACGCATCAATGATGTATGATATATGGTTACGAACAATGTGTGTGATAGTAAACTATGATGTTATAAATGCATGAACTAAAACTTCAACACTTGAATCTTGACGATTTCTTGTGTTCTTCTCTTGCACCTAAAATCGGTCCACGGTTCCCTTATCCATAAGGGAGTCGTCCCCTGCCAAATGCATCTCTTGTTTGTCTTTTGTGGAAGCTTGCAAATCTTAGCAAAATATTTCATAATCTTGGAAGATTATGTTTAGAAGTCTAATTCAATTTTATTAAAACATTTTTACTCATACAAAAATAATTTGTAAATTAATTTTTGTAAAAATATTTTGTGCACATTAAATTTATAGTATATTAATATTAGTGGCTCAACCTCACTAACGGCACACTCGAATCAAGCCCATATACTCAAGGTTCGCGAGTCAGCACATGACGAGAACCATGTAAACCCAGGTCGAGCTAGACCTGATAACATCTCTCAGGCCACATAGTACATGCGCATGAGACAACTGTCCTTAACAGTCACTAACGGTTAAGATGTACAAATATGACATATAAAAGGGTAGACACACGACCAAGATTATATGAAGTTGAGCATTCTCCTATACGAGCTAAGGAGGGAAGGCCACCTGTCCTCCTTATATAAAGATGAATTTTACCTAAATTATTGATTGATGAATTTTACCTAAGTGGTACACACGACCAACATTAAAAGTGGTAGACACACGACCAAAATTTGACAGAATTGTTTAAAGACGAATTTTAATTAAATTGTTGATTGATTGCCAAGAGTTATTATTTGATGAACTGTTAAAACTCAATATGATTAGTATGTTTATACATAAGTTATTATTAGTTAACTTTATTAAATTTTGTTAGTTAGATGTTAGAAATTGTGAATGTGTAAATTAAAAAGAAAAATCAACTTTTTAGAATATCTAAAAGTTGAATTATGTTTTCAATACATCTGCATTGTTTTAAGTTTCTATATATGTCATTTTTTATATTTGACCTATTCAATTGTAGTTAATATAGGTCTTAAAATTGTCTTATTTAAAAATGAAAGTATGTGTATGTGTGAGAGAGAAATATTAGAGAGTGTGTAAGAGAATGCAATAAATAAAACCTACCGTTCTTTTTATCTTTGGGTTTTGGCAGGCCCTTTACACTATTTGAATTGCAAACCTCTCAACCAAACTATAAAATTTAAAACTTAAACCAAAACCTAATCAAAACCCGCATAACAAACGACACCTTAATACCATATTTATTCCTTCCCCCTAAATATTGATTTGCATCCCATTTGAATTTTTCAACTCAAAAACTCCCACCAAATTTCTCCTACTTTTTATGACCTAAATTTATGATATTCACTTTCTCACAGCCGCTCCAGTCACCGCTCATACTAAGTCGGCCCCCTTCTCAACCTAACTTTCTCCATCATTTAACCTCCGCCTGGGCGTCCCTTTAAATGGGATTTCAAGTGTACTTGTTTCCACTACCATGTGACCGACCAATTCCACCTTCTCATGCTTTAAATGGGATTTCGAGCTGCTCTCTCAAGAACATAGGTACTTTTATGTGTCTTATCTTCTATTTCATCATCAATTTTGTTAATTCTTGAATTTCACTTGTTATTTGATGGAACTCGAAAATCAAAATTAGGGTTGAGTAAAGATTGGTTGTGGAAGTTCTATTGTTACTTTTCATCTTGGTTTACCAGGTTTGATTTGTGTTATGCTTTTCACATCTGCATATATGCTTAATTTTGCTCAAATAGGTAAGTGAGATAAGAAATAAGAAAGTAACATGTTTTTATTGAGTGGTCATGAAAAGACATTACAGTTCTTGGGATGCTTAAGCTGTTAGCCTATAAGAAAAATGGACCGGATATAAGAAAAGAATTTATGTCTTTTTAAGTTACTATAATGTGAAATACATAGAACATTTGGATTCACAACCTTACTAGAGTTATTGTTTTGATTATTTATTTTGTTACTTCTGTTTTTGAGGAAGAAACAAAAGCAAAAGATCTATACTAATGTTTTTTGTGATAAGAAATTTAGATTTTGCTTTAAATAAGTATAGGAAAAGGTTAAGGGCTTCCTAGTGTGCTGTTTAACCAGATTGCTAGTTTGTGCCAAAGCAAAGAATAACGAGAATATCACAACTGCTATCATATATTGTTGCAAAGGAAATGGTAACTAGAACTTATTTCTTGAGTTATATGATGGTTTTGCTAGGCTAGCTTAGGCGCCTTAGTTTGTTCTTTGTGGTTTGGCTTGGCTTAGTTTGTGGACCTAATTAGTGTTGATGTACTTTAATGGCTTCTCGAAATATAAATATGAATGCACATCAGGTATGGGTAGGCCACGATATCAGATGCTGCGTAACGTTTTGCTACTTCTATTTGTTAATCAAAATTCAGGTCTATGATATATAAACGTTTAGTACAATTTCATATAATATCCAGTTTCTTATTTATAAGCCACTAATGGGTTACTATCTCTTGTATAGTATGTGCAAATTACTTTGAGTGGGTTGACAATTTGATTCGCTGTTTAGTACAGTTTTAAATTTCAAGTATTTCCCGTTATATAGAAAAGTCACTTGAGGACAAATGACAATTAGATCTTCCGGAGTCTTATTCACGTTGAGATTTGAATTGAAAATTACGTTTGCTTATTTTGTTTTTAATGCTTGATTGTGGAATAATTTTGGTTTGGTTTTGCTCTTTTTAAAAAAAGACTATTTTGACTAATTAAAAACAACTGATTTAAACTAATAAAGAGTAGACTACAACTAGTGACGAGAAAGTTAAGCTATGAATATGATATTAAATGATATGCTTGTCAAGAGTGTGAAAAGCTCATTTAGTGTGATTATTCGTTTTAAGCCCTTTTTAATTAATACCCGTCAAAACAAATTATTTTCTTACAACGTTGGTTTA
Source organism: Artemisia annua (assembly GCA_014162995.1). Taxonomy (NCBI): domain Eukaryota; kingdom Viridiplantae; phylum Streptophyta; class Magnoliopsida; order Asterales; family Asteraceae; genus Artemisia; species Artemisia annua. The sequence continues at coordinate 28,830 of LBNU01023696.1, forward strand.
TTTTGAAAACAATTAATTTTTCTTGGTAAAAATTATTAGATCTAAATGATCAATTATCCTAACGGCTTTTTTCCCGTTAAAACAACCAACTAAAAAGATCTAAAAATAATTCGGAATTTATTAATCAACAACCTTTGAAATTTGAATAATCGTCTAAAAAGAGAGGTTTTCTCACAACGTTGGTTTATTTTGAAAACACCTCTTTTTATCTTGGTAAAATTTACTTGGTTTAAATAATTAGTTACACTAACGGCTTTTGCCCATTAAAATTACTAAAAATTAAACCAAGTAAACCAAAGGTTATCAATCAATAATTTCTAAGGTTTCACACTTAATTTCACAATTCACCAACACTTAACAAACATATAAAAAGATCTACTCACTACTCATATTAATTAAGGTAATTATGACAATAATTTTAACAGACATATTCATGATTAACTAAACTAAATAACAAAAGTGAAAAGGATAAGAAAATAGAAACCGATCTAAGAGATGAGACGAAAATAACCACCCGATATTATAAAATTATCAATCATTAATGTTTACTTCTTAAAAATCTTTAATATAACCAAGTAGTTAATAAAGTTTGTGACTTTATTAACTAATTAACTTTATTATAATTAAAAAGCAATAAACGTTAGTAATAAGCTAGCTTATAAAACCCTTAAGCTCTTCGACTTAGAATGAGAAGGATGATGAGAAACAAGGAAAGATCAAAACATTATAAAGGGTGTGTTAATAAGCAATAATATGAACCAACTAAGCTATGGAAAAGCTTATTGGTTAAGAAAGTACTAAATTTTAATAAAAAAAAAACTAAGAATAAGCTAAAAGATTAGATCTAAATCCACCCAAAACTAAGTTGTCCACTTCGAAAAGTAGTCGCGGATTGTGTATATTTAAGGGACTAGATCTAAAGAAATAAGCTATTTAAGGACTAGATCTATGGAAAAGCTTATTGGTTAAGCAAGTACTAAACTTTAACAAAAAAAACAAAGAATAAGCTAAAAGATTAGATCTAAATCCACCCAAAACTAAGTTGTCCACTTCGAAAAGTAGTCGCGGATTGGGTATATTTAAGGACTATATCTAAAGAAATAAGCTATTATATAGCTTAATATAAAAGAAAAACTAATAAAGGTGCAAACTTTTATAAAATAAGTATTAAAAACTATTTAGATCTATAATAATAAGCTATTTAAAAAGCAAAAAGCTCTCGAAACTTAAAGGTGTCAAGGCTTATTTAGAAAATAAGCCGAGCTTAGTAAGCTCATGCACATCTTTTGGCATTCGAATCGAGCTAGTGGGTGAAGAGAAGGAGAAATAAATAAACATAATAAGCTAAATACTAATAAAAATTAAAACTTTTTATAAAATAAGTGAATAAGACTATTTATGAAAAGTATAAAAGAAAGTTTTATAATAGAAAAGCAAATAAAAGAACTTAATGGATGAGCTAATAGAAAAAGTTAACCCAAAAAGCAAAACTTAAATAAGCTATAATAAGCTATAAGAGCTTATATAGCTTAATAGATTTAAGAAAAGATAAATAAAGAAAAGAAGAGGATTAAATAAGAAGAAATAAACTAAGACAATAAGCTAATTAAATGAAACATCATCTTCATTTTTCAATAAGTTGTTACAATAAGCAAAATAGAAATAAGCTATTACAACTAAAAAAAGCTACAATAAAAATAATCTAGACAATAAGCACTAAATAAAAACTTCTACTCTAAATTTATACTAATGTGTGTGAGAGAAATGATAAATGAAAGTTGCTCATGACTCCTCCCATCTGTTGCTTTTAAAGAACAATTTATGAGCGAATAATGCTCCACGTCACTCATTTTGGCTGCTAGCCAGCCTTACCGACAAAGAATGCATGAAATACTATAAACCTCAAACACAACCGCCCAGCAGGCTACGTGTCTATTGGCTGCAAGATAGTAATGCGTAAGAGAGTGGGGAGCAGTTGGAGACCCACCTAAAGATTCATTGGAATTAATTTAAACTTTGGCCTCATTTGTCACTTTACACCGATGACTTCACTTTTAGTCCTTAATCTCCGGTTTGAATCTTGAGTTTGACATACTCTTGGGCTAAATGTGATAGTATTTGAGCTTCATCTTCGGGCTTTAATTGGGCTTCCACTTAAGTTCGCTAAATCATTGAATAGACTCCAAATTATCTTCAAAAAAATCTTTAATATCTTCTAATGTTCAAATAATCATCACTTTGCTTCACTTTTGATCCAAATAATTCTTGTATCGTGCCGTTGGACTCTGATGAGACGAAAAGTGTTTCCATTTTAGGGGTTATTTAAGCCCTAATTCGAGTAAATGTGATCAAATAATACCCTAAATCGTTCCTTTTGTCATTTTAGGTACTTTTATGAAGAATTCTGGAAAACATGCATATTTGGATGTTTTTGGAGCATAAAAGTGAAGAAAACCACAAAGTCTCAAAAGAAGCTGGATTTCCTACCTGACGGCGTCAGAGTCACAAGGTGACGCCGTCAGCCAACATTGACAAAGGAGTAAAATCAGATTACACTAGACGCCCTATGAAGAAAACAAGACGTTTACACCTGACGGCGTCAGGTATTAAATGAAGTAGGCCGTCAGGTGTAATGCTAAAGAGAGACGGCCCAGAGTGCATTAAAGGGTGACGGCGTCAGAAGTAGATCTAGGCCATCCGAGAACCCTAGTGGCGGCGAGCTGATGGCGTCAGACCCTATAACCTGACGCCGTCAGAATGTATTTTCTATATATACTTTTCTATTTTTCCTTCATTAGTGGGGAACTTTTGGTGCAACATAGGGCAAAACCCTAAAGACAATTTTAGCTGTAATTTTAAGGGTTTTCCACCCTTGAAACCTTCATGTTCAATTAAAGATAAGTCCTCACTTAAATTAATCAATATGTCTATGTGTTGGTTAATCATCTTATGCTTGTCTTTCAATTAACATGCTAGGCTAGATTTTTCTTGTATTTGCTTAGATCTAATGAAACCTAACTATTAATTATTGGTTGATTGGTGTGTTATTACTTGTTTGGGTGAATGTTTCATCAATGTTAGGCTTAAGAAAACCGGCGATACTCCTATATGGTAATACGCTTGAACGTCTTAAGAAACATGTAACCAAGGCATACTAGGTTATTAAGGTAGTATTTAACGCATCAGCCACTGTTTACAATCCCCATGATTATGTGTACGCATGGTTGTAGGAGGAGATAAGAGCTCATAGAATTGGGGAGATATGTATGCCACTCCATGAATTGTTAAGGAATACACCCGTCATCCACACAATTAATACACACACCAATTAACTGGTAAAAGATAGTTAGGGAGTAAGGAAATCTAAGTAAACACATTTGTCTCCATATAAGTTTTCAAAACCACAATAGTTTTAGTTATTTTATTTTTATTGCAATTGTAGTTTTTGGGTTAGTTGATTAGCAACTAATTCCGCCCACTCCTTCAAAACCAAGATTTTACTTGCTTTCTAAAAAAATATAAAAATATAAAAATAATCTTCCTTCGCCCTTAGACCTATTAGAGTAGTTTTTCTAACCTAACGAACACTATTCCCTGTGAGAGAACGATCAATCCCCCGTACTTACCACTACACTATACTACACCGACCAGGTACACTGCCTGGTGGGATTGCAAGCTTCTCGAGATCCCTCGAGAGGTAAAGCTTGTTGCGTGGTCGCAATCCCACATCATCAAGTTTTTGACGCCGCTGCTAGGGAATAGTTATTGTTTAGGTAGAATCTTTATTTTATTAGGTCTACTCATTAGATTCCTATCTAGTGAGATTTTTATTTTCTTTTTAGTAGCCTTCTTGTAGTCTATCTTTTTCTTTGTGCCCTATGTTTGTAAAACCATTTTCATTTGTCACTATGGCGGATGAAATTCCATTTAGATCATTGAAAATAGAGGAACAAGTATATTTCACCAATAGATTTGCTTCTTATCATTCTAATGAATTTTTGTGTGATCTTAGTGATATCCAAGAGGAGTTGGGGGTAACTTTAGATGGGTTTGATGAATTCTATGCATGTGTAATTTCTATTAGACGATCATTTTCAGGATCAATTCCTTTAAGTGAGACCCTTTGGAAAAATTTTGAGGAAAGCTTCCTAACCGTGAACCATAAGTTGAATGAATTGATGGTTTTTTATGAGGATATAGATGATCTAGACACGAGGAAGGATGAGGTAAATAATACAAGCCCACTAAACACCCCACAAGTCCTACCATCATTGGAGGCACACACACCACCCGTGACCTACCCGGAAGAAGTAGAAGAGACTATAGGAACCCCAATAGAGGTTGAACCCTTGGACCAAACACAACTAGAAGAAATAGGTTTGAATACATGTAGTGATGACCTTTCTTTTAGTTCTATGGAAGTTCCTAGTTTTGATGAACTGGAGCCTCAACCAAAACCGTTACCTAATCCTCCATCTTTAGATTTAGGGATTGAAAAAGGCCCCGATCCACCCATCAAACCAAATAGTCCGGGTAATGTTAAGATTAAGGTGGTAGACTCTAGGCCATGTGGAGTAGAAGCTAATGTAGGAGTGAACCATGACCTTACATACTTACATCACCCATTCATGATTGATCACAAGAAACATTATGGGTTTAAACCAGGTTTATTAGGTCAAGATAGATTCCCAACTAGGAGCCTTCGAAGCTGATTGAAGATGATCCCTTTCTAGGAGAAAACTTTGATTTACCCATTGACCGAATTAAATTAGGTAAGGTTATGATGATAGGATCCCACATCTTTGAGCATATAATTCATCCACCACTCTTCCCTCACGTGGCATACTTCCACCGAAAGGGTGTGTATCGCTACTTCCACCCGCACTTAATTCTAAGTGTAGGGAAAACCTCCCCTATTTCCGTTAAATAAGGGTAGAGTCAGGCTCGTGACTCGAACAAAAACAAGCGCTTCTTGGGAGGCAACCCAAGCTTTGTGTGTTTTGTTTATTTGTTTGTTTGATTTTATTTGTTTCCATATGTATGATATTTCTTGTTATTGATTCATGATTCAAACTAATTTGTGAAAATGCTTTATTTTGTTTTTAACTTCGTCTTAACTACATATAAAGGTATTTTGCAAAAGCTAAGTGTAAGGGAAATCTAAATCGGTTTATAAAGAACGAATGAACATGAATCATAACAATGTAAATTAACATGCATATTAGTATTTGTTTGAGTCAAATGCTTGTATCGAGTCATAATGAATTTTTGCAGGAATTCCAGGAAGTAAGGTATAGTTTTTTCCAGAATTTTTTCCGGAAACTTAACATGAGAATTCTGTCAGATTATTTTTGACGGTGTCAGGCACTACAACCTGACGGCGTCAAGCTATAATTTTCTAAAATTTTTGAAAGTTTTGTCTTTCTTCCGGAAACTTAAAAAGTTTTGTTAATTCTTTAACTTATAATCTCCAGGAATTCTGCAAAAATATTCATTCCACAAGCATTATATCCTACTATAGATTATACCGCCGATTTTATGCGAGGTTGGCCTTTATCTTTTTCAGGTTAACACGTTATTTTGGACAAGATGATGATTTATATTTTGGGAAGGGAAGCTTTGAGAGTTCATCTTTCTTGGAAGAAGATCTAACCATGTTACTTCACTATCCACATCAAACGAATCAGGGGAGTATTCGATTTCATTCTTTCATTTTATTTACTTTTACATCTTCTATTTGAACATTGGGGACAATGTTCGGTTTAAGTGTAAGGGGGTAAATGAAGGCACCATAGAGAATACAATT